>OX244043.2:48359995-48589995 GCA_945859785.2 Tridacna gigas
GAATATTGTGCGGAGTACTGGTAAATGAAACTCCAGGAAAACTCCAGGTGTAATGGCCGCCGTGATATAACTGAAATAATGTTGAAAACGGCGTTAAAAACCATACAATCAATCAATCAATCAATCCTGGGTCGATATTTGTTGCAAATGCATTAATTCCTCTTTTCACAGAGCATGACTAATTAATACTGTGTACACTTCAGCTCTACGCTAAAAACGTTTTACTAAACATTATTTAATTTATATCTAGATTCTTATTGATGTATTTCTGATATCCTTGACTCTGAAGTGGTGTCTGGTGTGTGCCTGCAATTCTCTATCAATATAAAATGCAGATATTGTTTGTATAGAAGTGGTATAGCAAAAACAAAAAAAAAAACAATGCAAAGTTTTAGAATATATCATTATTCCCCTACATATAGGTAGTCCTACAACTTTTCAAGCAATATGTCAACTACCTTGACGGTATTAGTGTCAACAGTATTCTAATTATCATAACTCTTTACCAAACGACAAATTTTTAGGTCCAGATTGAAAGCACTTGCAGACGACAAAATAAATATGGCTGAAAGAGTGAAATTTGTTTCGGGTGGGGTAGAAAACATTGTTGGAAAAGGAGAAAATGCTGGTTACCAGCATTTTCTCCTTTTCCCACAATGTTTTCAAAAGGCCTCTTTCTCAGGGTCGTTAAAAGTTGAGATTGTGTGGTAAAGGGTCAAAATGAGCCATGTTCTGGCAAAAGGGGGCTTAATGCATCTCCGTAATCCATGATACCAAGCAAGTCATCACATAATTATGGATCTATTAAATCTATTTTGTCCAACAACCGGTTAAACCCTGAGGTAGAATGGTCGTTTGACATACATGAAATTTAACAATAGCAAAAGGTCAGCCTGCTCGGACTGCGCAGGCTGACCTGTATCGATACTTTTTTGCAGATGCATGAAACCTCATTTTCACAGACCATGGCTCATAAATATTGCATACACTTTAGCTTTACGCTAAAAAAACTCGTTCCCAAACAATTTCGTATTTTGAAAACAACGAAGAAAAATGCTCTGAAAACATGGTCACCAGCATTTTCTCCTTTTTCCTACAATGTTTTCCACTGTCGTCTGTACACGCTTTCAATTTTGAGAAAAATGTCGTCCTCTTGTTAAATGTTTCAGTATGATGATAATTATTACAAAATGGCTACCGCATTCTGACAAGGATTATTAAAAAAGGTGACAATTTTCCCATAAACTTGCAGAAACAGAGTGCATTTTCAAAATAAGTAAGACAAGCTGCCTCTATGACTAATTCCAACATAAATTTGAAAGAGACACACTCTCAACGGTGTGCATTATGGTGGTACGTTTCTCTATATCATTGGGACAATGTCAAAAAATTAAATATCTTTAAAAAAGATAAACGGCGTAAGAACTGGACAATGAATATGGCTCAATATGAAGAAAAGTAGTAACAATCGACAACAATTGCCTCTTTTTTCTCACTGATTTTTCATTTTGTTGAAGAGTGGAATTTTGTATGCGGGTCCCGCCGAATAAACATGTTCATATTTTTGACCAATCGCAATTTACCATCTATTCATTCGATTTCATTATACCGTGGAGTAGGTCAAAAGCCAGCGTATTCAACTTCGCCAAAAGCTCTCTGCCATGGCAGTGCACTGTGGTTGTAACAGTTCTTCATGCATTCGTCACAACTTGGCCGATTCCGTAACTACATCTAACCTCGTCCGTATAAAGGATGGTTCCATTGTGAAATACTATCAGTCACGTGATCTTAAACATGGTGGCGCCCGACGACTGCAACCACCATGGTAAAGTAACATATATTTAATACATGTATCAATCTGACGCTGAGAACTGCCAACGGAATTGATAAACCACTTTCAAAAATGAATCTACAGATTGTTTTTCAACGGAAATGTACTTAGAAAGATTTCGATAAGAAAATTGTAACTCGTTTTTTTCTTTTTTTAAGTGGAGTCTTACAGTTTTAAGAACGGTTAATCGGTCTATTTCCGGCGGAGAAATGTACGGTGTAGGTGCATATCATTCATCGTAGTACAGCCGAGGGATTTGATCACCGGATCACTCGAGGTTTGCCGAATGTTGTTCATAGCGCTAAATATTTGCTAACTTATTTCGATTACATGTAATCAAGTACAGAAAGAGCGACATCTCCAGAATGCAAATATATGTGAGCCACGCTCTGTGAAAAGGGGGCTTAATGCATCTGCGAAAAGTATCGATCCAGGTCAGCCTGCGCACTTCGCGCAGGCTGACCTGGGCCGAAACTTTTCGCTACTGGTCAATTTTCCATATATATCAAAGGACCAGTCTATCTAATGATTAAGTCGGTTGTTAAAAAAGAAAAAAAGTGGCTTTTATGGATCCATAATTATGTGACGGCTTGATTGGGATTATGAATTATGTAAATGCATTAGGCCCCCTTTTGCCAGAGCACGGCCCATATATTTGGGCACATTACACGTATTGACTATTAGCAGTTGTAAGAAGTACAAGTGATGAACACATGTAACACGTGACAAACAGTCCGCGTTACATCCGGTCATTAAGTTTACGTGAACATCTGTTTTCTAAAGCTTATTTACTCCCTAGTTGCAAAATTGTGAACAAAAAAGACTTATTGACCCTTTACCAAACGACAAAATTTTAGACTTGCCCAAAATTGAAAGCATTTGAACACGACAAATTAATTGTAACTCAAATTACATCGATGAAATTTGTGTCTGAAAGAGAAGAAAACTCTGGTTACCAGCATTTTCTCCCTCTTTCACAATATATTAAAAAAAGGCTTCTTCCTCAGGGTCGTTAAAACTCTGGATTGTGTGGTAAAGGGTTGAAGAGCTTTCAAATCCTTTTGGTTGAGATGAGGTAATTGTTTTAATAATGCTGACCAGACTAAGAAAGCTCTCGAAAATTTACGGCTTCTTTCCTACATAAACCGGGCAAGTTGAACCATAACTCCTTAACCCTTTATCGAACAATGCCGCCTGTTAACGAGGTTGGAAAAGAAGCCTTTGAAAACATTGTGGGAAAAGGAGAAAATGCTGGTAACCAGCATTTTCTCCTTTTCCCACAACATTTTCTACTCTATCAAAGGAAACTCGCACCTTTTTGAGTACACATTGAAATTGTCGTCTGCAAATGCTTTCGATTTGCACACAAGGTTAAAATTTTGTCGTCTGGTAAAGGGTTAAAGCCCCTATAGCAGCCAAAAGTAAACAATGCGGGTCTTCTTAAATTCATTTGAATTGAAATCATACCTTAAAAAAAGTTTGAAAATTACTGTGAAAATGACAATCTTTTATTGTACAGTCGGTCAAAGTGTTAGACGCTGACCGAAAAGAATTTTAATACCAGGCAAAAGGTAAAAAAAAAACAGAGCGACCTTGCAATTTTTGTTCTACGTTTAGAAATCACTTTTCTGCGAGCGACTAACTCTTGGACCGCCCTTACAATGACAGATTGTTATGTTTACAATAATTTCCGTACTTTTAAATGACATAATTTAAATTTAAATGCATTTTAACACCTGCATTGTTTACTTTTGGCCACTTTTTAGACGGCTAATTTGGCCCTGAGTCCAGCATTTCTACAAATTTATAGACCATATATTTTTGTTACTGCTTGGGTCTACAAAAGTACTATTGAAAAACACAGCGGATAAAATCCAGCACATTTTTCTTTAACCCTTTACCACACAATCCCGACTTTTAACGACCTCGAGAAGGAAGCCTTTTGAAAAAAAAAAAAAATGTCTGAAAAGGAGAAAATGCTGGTACCAGCATTTTCTCCTTTTCCCACAATGTTGTCTACCCTATCAAAGACATAATCCCTTATTTGAGCTTTAATATCGTCTGCAAATGCTTTCAATTTGGTCTAGTCCAAAATTTTGTCATCTGGTAAAGAGTTAGAGATATATCTATACTCGTTTTTAGCCAGTTTTTAACTATTTCGTCTTTATGAAAATATAATCACTCATGTATCTTTATGCCTAATGTTGCCTCTGACGGTTGCAAGGTTGCACAGATTACGTGCGATGCATAGAAAATGCATTTCATTTTTTGGCAGCCTTTAAAGAAATCAATGTTGTCGCTTCCAGTATCAACTGAGGCCAAATCCCTTGAGTTTCTGTACCTTTCACACCATATATATTGGTAATTTATCAATGTTTGCACAGCTGCCCAAATTCTGAGCCATTCTACACACTCTAAAATTTCTACACACTCTATGACCCATTCTACACATACTCTAAAGTTTCGGCCCAGGTCAGACTGCGCAGGCTGACCTGGGTCGATACTTTTCGCAGATGCATTAAGCCTCCTTTTCACAGAGTAAGGCTCAAATGTAGAAAATAAGGAAAACTCATGGAACGTACAAAAGAGACGATGGTGACGACGATCAACAAGCAGAAAACTAAGAAGGGCTTTGATGTGAAGTACATTGCAACGTACTTTATAAACCTCAATACGTAATGTCGAAATCTGCCGAACCGGTGAAATCAGACAGCATTACGTTCACGTCAACTCCACAGAAACGTTTACGCCACCTTGAGCACGTTTTAACGGCGAAACTAAGGACGTCAAGACGTAGTGTACGCGGCTACGTTAAACAGCGCCGTTGGAACTGATGATTTACAGTAAAATTACAGCTGTGATTTACATTGTAATAATCAAGAATGTTTTAAACAAGTTATTTTAGGACTTGCTGTATATTTTGAGTTTTAAGAGCACTTGTTTTAGATCATAAGACAGAGATTTGCAGTTTTATAGTTATTAGATTTTGTGAATGATTAACCCTTTACCACACAATCCCGAGTTTTAACATCCCTGAGGAAGAAGCCTTTTGAAAACATCGCAGGAAAAGGAGAAAATGCTGGTAACCAGCATTTTCTCCTTTTCTCACAATGTTTTCTAACCTATCAACGGCAGATTTCATCATTTGAGCCACATTTGAATTGTCGTCTGCAAATGCTTTGATTTTAGACAAGTCTACATTTTTGTCGTGTGGTAAAGAGTTAACTAACAAGGTATTAATTGATAATTTTACGCTTGTCTTCATGGTCTTGCCTTTGGAACCAGGTAGAAAGGTTAATTAATGTAAAATTGAGACACAGACATAATTTAGAAAAGCAAGTTAATCAAAATTCACAGATATAAATCAACCGTATGCAGTGAAATAGTTGACGATGCTAGGTTGTACTTTGTGGAATGGAAACATGCAGAACGTTTGTTATAAAGTATTGAATTCGCTGTGTTTGAAGGAAACTTAAATAATATTTTCGTTACTACTATTACCAACAGTTATATTAGTAATAAACTTGTCATCAAAAACTAATACAAAACAGTGAGACTGAGAAAGAAACATAAAGTGCTGCCAACATTTTATAATGACACCGTGTAGATGACAACTCAGATAGTTCTTTCGTAACAGCGAAGTAATGAAGACTTTGTGACGTAGACTTACTTTCAAAAGTGGCTTATAGTTTAAATCAAACTTTAACTTGCATAAGATTTTTTTTTTTTGTAATCAAGACTATCGGACATTTTAACTAGAGTCGTGAAATATCACCGGTCACAAAATGTCCAAAGCTAGAGACACAACTGCGCAACCTGACGACCTTGGTCTGGTGGACCCATTTGACACAGATATACCGAAAAAGCCCAACTGGGTTGATCTGGCACAATTGAATGCGCCTATAGACGATAACTTAGTGAACAATCTTTTGTATAAGGTAAGATTTTTTTCCTCTTGTTCCAGTTTAGATATTAGTATGAGTTTTACTTTGGTACGGATTGGAGAGCCTTTTCAGAGAGCATGGTCAGTTCACCTAACCGTGCATTTCTAGGTTATATTTAACGTTCTTACACGAAATAGTCTTTCAGATACTGACTTAATACATGAGCGAAAATACTAATATCATTATTTATTTATTTACTAATTCATTAAACTGATGCAAAGCATCAAACATCTTTAATATAGTTTAGATTCTCATCTCATGAACTTAACAACGAGAAAGAGAGACATCTACACATTCCAAGAGAATATCAATGATTTTTACGGATAGGAAAGGAATGCCATTATCCTCTTTTCTGTCACAATACAGTAATCTCTGAAAAAAGTGCCTAGTGTGAACTGCCCACTTTTTTAATAAAAAATCTAATGTACTTTTAAGTCACCTTTTAAAAGCCTTAGAAATTCATCTAACTACAAGGTATATGAAGTAAAGTAAGATCATTTGCATAGACAATTTATCCTTTTAACTGAGTCACATTGCTTTCGTTTTTTTAATTTGTTTGTTTAACTTATAAACAAGAGAACTCTTGTAAATGTTCTTACGTAACAAGATAATTTAAGCAAGCAATTCTGTGCATGAAGCTACATTTTGTTTTTGAGCTTGCTGAATACAGTTAACCCTTTCCCAAACAAGCCCTGGTTTTCACATGTCTGCAGTACAAGTCTTTTGAAAACACTGTGGGAAAAGGAGAAATTGCTCGTAACGAGCAATTTCTCCTTTTCCCACACTGTTTTCTACCCTTTTTGAGAACTTTCTGCCATTTTCATCAAATTTAGAATTGTCGTCTGCAAACTCTTTCAAATTGGACCAGTCCAAAATTTGTCGTTTGGGAAAGGGTTAACCCTTCACCACACAATCGCGAGTTTCAACAACCCTGAGGAGGAAGGCTTTCGAAAACATCGTGGGAAAAGGAGAAAATGCTGGTAACCAGCATTTTCTCCTTTTCCCAACAATGTTTCCTACACTATCACAGTATTTAATCTGATCTGTACCAATTTTCAGTTGGTCCACTGCAGATGTTTCGAATTTTGTCATCTGACAAAGGGTTGATATTAAGTTTTCCCGATTGACTTTCCTACATGTACCTACCAGTATACTTGGCGTCTAGATTTATCTGTATAATTTTTGAAATTCTACTCTGAATGAAATTTAGCTGAGTTACCGGTATTACAGCGGGGAGTGGTAAGAAAGGAGTGAAAATTATCGCAATGATCTTCATTAAACCCGAAAAGGCATCATTTTTCTATTTTGGCACAGCCGAAGAATCAATATCTCGTCCTCTGTTAAAATTGTCTTTTGACTTGTCGTCTGCAACTGCTTCCAATTTGGACATGTCTTAATCTCGTCGTCTAGTGAAGAATTAACTCTTTACTAAACGACAAAATTTTGGACATGTCCAAATCCAGGGCATTTGCAGACGACAAATCAAATCTGACTCATTTAGAGGAAATTGTCCTTGACAGGGTAAAAGAAAAACATTGTTGGAAATAGGAGAAAATGCTGGTTACCAGCACTTTCTCCTTTTCCCACAATGCTTTTAGAAGCCTTCTCACTCGAGGTCGTGAAAACTCGGGATTGTGTGTTAAAGAATTAAAACAAAGGAGCAGAAACCATTAGAATCACTGACCTAAAGTTGCCATTCATTAGTGTGTGGGAAATTGGGGATCTGACATGAGTTGGTGTTTGAAATAAACTTTTTATAAAACGCGTCTGGAAAAAATGTTATTCAGCGAACCTTCGGTGTGCTTTATAGCATTTTTTTCGTGATGAGTTTAATAAAAATTTTATCTCAATGGCCAACGAATATTAGAATTTTTTTTTTATTAGAAAACTGTATCTCAAAAATCACGCGTTTCATGGTAAGACCTGGATATGCAAAACTTACAAATTCATAAATAAGACTGACACCTACAGATTTGTGCGTTCCACATAGAAACAAATCCACAGAATGAGACAAAGTACTACTTGATATCAGATCTAAAAATGAAATAAACCATAGCCTTACTACGATCTTCACTTTTTACAACTGAATTGATCTGGATATTTGTGCTTGACGGGTGAATCATAACGGGCATGAATACAAAACTTCATTACATGACATCAAATAACACTTCTTTGACGTCATAACATGCTATCTCAAACGTGTGTAGGATAAGAAAATTCGTGATGGGTATATTACACTGAAAATAAGGAGGTGGGATTATGTGATAAAAAGTAGTTTTGATATTCGATTCAGTTGATTTCCGAAGATTTGGAGGAGTCTAAATTAGGTTTACATTATAAATCTTAATCACTTTACATTTCAATATAAATCATCAATCCTGACACTTATATTTGCTGCAGCTGAATGTTCCTGCATAAAGACAGGAATGTATATTAGCTGTGTTTTTGCATATGAATATAAAATATTTTCACTGCTTATAGACCAACGTTTATATCAACAGTTAGTTTAAACGTATTTTATTCAACAGTATAAGATACAAGGTAACAGAACACAATACAATCATATGATAAATATACTGAAGAAAAGGACAAGAACGAAAGCTTAGGCTTATACGATTCTTCTCCAAATTTCGGATAACGGTTACTAGTATTACATGAATACATCAGTACTAATTACAAAAAATTAATTTAGAAAAAAAAAAAAAGGTACAAAAACAGAAGGGTGTGAGTGTTACTGATGAAGATTTCAATTGGATTCATCTATATAATGGCTGTAGAAACTCCCACCTTGACAACCACAAAGATTAGCAATTAGGCATTACTTGTAAATCTTTTACTATCACGGATATATGTGTGCACGGCAGTAAATATTCTTTGGTTATCAAATAGATTAAGGTTTTTATCTCCAAATAAAATGAGATATATCAACAGTTACTTGTATAAGTAATATTTTTCATTGTGTGTACCCTTTTTCAACATATGGAATTAGTTATAAGAAGATGCATCAAAAACTGAAAGAATGTCTATCGCAACTTAAAAAGCGTTGTGCAGGGTTGTATTACATTATCAAATAGAAGACGACAATCGGAAACTGTTGTACGTTGCTCATTTGAAAAGATCAACCTTTATGTTCAAGTTATGCCGATAACTACTGTACTATAATCAGTTATGGCAGTATTTCTTTCTTTTTCAAATTTAAATTTGTTTCTTTCGAAGAGGTTTAATGGTAGCCTGATTTATTTCTGTTCTGTTCTGTTTATAGTAATTATTTCAGTTAAAGCTATTATTTCAGTTAAAGCTATAATCACTATGTCATTATAGAAGATGATTAATTAGTGTACATAATTGATATCGAAACCGTGGTGATCAATATTGTTGCTGCGGCAAGTAGTATAGCTGATTCAAGTTCAAAACGAATCAATTGAATTGAACTGAACATGATCTAAATTCTGTTTTCTTCAAAGGAGTTCAATCGTAGACTGATCTATTGTAATTTATTCAATAAAACTTGTAAACAAAACGTCATTAGAGTTCTTGATTAATTACTTTGCATGAATGAGATTAAAACAAGGAAAATGCAGTGGCATTAAGTACACTTCGGTTAATTCTAAAAAGAAAAGTTTTGACAAAATTTGATTTTACATATTACAACTGATGGTTGTAGGGAAAATATGAACGTAATATATTCCCAGATGTGAAGACACTACTTAAATAAGATTTGTTAGTTAAACAGATCATAACACTTAAATGCATTTTTGGTAATGATCATGAATTCATACTTGATATAGATCTATTACATAAAATACGTCAGTGCTGCTCATTGAGCACTTTTTTATAAGTCGATACGAGTTAATCCTAGTGAAGAATGATGACTGAATAATGAGGTAGAATGGTCCTTGGAATGCAGAAAATTGACCCATAACAGAAAGTATCGACTCATGTCAGCCTGCGCAGACTGCACAGTCTGACATGGATACACTGAACCACCTTTTCACAGAGCAGATGTTTTCTTTCATTCTAGGGGACCTGGTTAAAATGGAAGGTGTGTCTAAATTGAACTTTTTTCCCCGATCAGCTTATTTATTTATTTATTGTTGTTGTTTGTTTGTTTGTTTTTGTTGTGAAATGCTCTGTGGAAATAAACCAATTTGTGCATTCTTTCGAACTTTTCCCTCTCCTATAAGATTCAAATAGATATATTCTCAGAGATATTTCAAGGCATCTAATTTCTGTTAATTAACATTATTTTCCATCTTTAAAGTTTCCTTAAAAAGATATTTAATAAGCGGGTCAACATCTAATCGTTCCCATTGAGGCCTTTAACCTAGTTACATTTCTCTAATCCAAATTAAGCCGCTGCTAATTTGAGTATGGTCTGAAATAAAATGTGCAATAAATCAAACCAATGCACGGTCGTAGAAATATCTGGGACTTGTAAAAATGTTCCACAGAAAAATCTTTGAAGTCATAACCTTTCCAATGTAACAGAAATAGCAAAGTTTCTAGTAAGATGCGATACAGGTATACAAATGTCAATGATCTTAATACCTCGACGACTTTCTCTTTTAAAAAATACATTTTCGATAGAGTCATTCGAATATCAAATCAATGGCATGAGTTCTGCCATTGATTTGATATTTTCCCACATGAAAGATTTTAGACTCTCTCAAATTCAAAACATAGTACAGATGCCTGCGTTTGATGGGACTTCATTATGATACCATTGATTTTTGTATAAGCGTGGTCCCGGTTGTAGGCCCAAACGCGCCTTTAAATTGAAGAGTTCCATTAATGGACATAAGGAGGTTACCAACATGAATGAAATCTATAAGTTTTCTCTGCACAGAATTGTTTACAATTAACCCTATACAACATCATCCCGAGTTTTAACGATCATGAGAAAGAGGCCTTTTGAAAACATTGTGGGAAAAGGAGAAAATGCTGGTAACCAGCATTTTCTCCTTTTCGCACAATGTTTACTACCACTTTAAAAACTGAAATCATCTTTTGGTCTATGTTTGTTGTCTGCAAAAGTTTTCAGTTTGGTCAAGTGTCAAATTTTGTCATTTGGCAAAGGGTTAACTAGTTTTGGGCCTTTAAAAGACCGAAATCCCCCCTCCCATTAAATCTTTGATCATCAGCAGAGCAAGAGTCAATATTGTTGTAATCTGAAGGGCATAATGGATTGGTCTGTCCTAAATATAGATGGGCAGCTGCAACTATATTAAGTAACCAAACCACAAGAGTGCAGGTTTACCACACCTTACCGAGTTTTAACAACCCTTGGGACGAAACATTTTGAAAGCACTGTGGAAAAAGAAGAAAATGTTAGTAGCCAGTTTGGTAACCATTTAATACGAGCCTTTTAAAAACATTGTGGGAAAAGGGGAAAATGCTGGTAACCCTCATTTTCTCCTTTTTCCCATAATGCTTTCTACCCTTTTAGGGTCAGAATTTATCAGTTTTTGATTTGTTGTCTGCAACAGCTTTGATTTTGGATGCGTGTAAAATTTTGTCCCTTGGTAACGATTTATCACGAACCTTTTAAAAACATTGTGGGAAAAGGAGAAAATGCTGGTAACCAGCATTTTCTCCTTTTCACACAATATTTTATACCCTTTTAGCGTGAAGTTTCATGAACTGAGTCACATTTGATAATCGTCTGCAACAGTTTTGAATTTAGATGACCGTAAAATTTTGTCGTTTTGTTAAGATTTAACACATGTGTGTCAGTCTCAACCCTTCACAAAGTTACTGTGGTTTCTGTAAGGAATTTGAACTATGGTGGTATAATTACTAATTTACAATTCAAATCCACGTTGTCTAAAACAATGCTGACAGTGTTGGGCTGTCCTTCTCGAAAAAAAATTAATGTTTAAATGCACTGGTTTAACTCCAGTGTGAAGAACAGGTGAAAAGGTGGACCGGCAGAATTTTATCACACGACTACCTTTGTATTCAGTGTAATACAGCCATTATGAATTTTCTTATCTTACACACGTTTGAGACAAGCAAATAGTGCTGTATTTAATCAACACTCTGTATTCCTACGCCTCATTTCTTAGACATTGCTGACACTTTTTTTTTTTTTTTTTTTTGTAAAATTAACTGTCAAAATTAGTGATCGAGTCAAAGCTACCAATTTTATCATTTTTAGATTCAAAAGAAAATCATTATATTCAAGTTTCTGTTGGAACTATTTTTCGTCCGTAATGTACCTGTCACAGAAGCGAATAAGTTTATGTAAATTTCGTTACACAACGTACTTGAAAGCCTGTGTTTTAACACATTATGAACCATAACTCTTGACATACAGTTATGCGATAAAAAGAATCTGACATTGGTTCGCAAAATGCTCGTTTGATAACATATTTTTTTTCTAGACTCATTTAATAAATTCTATCTCAAAAGCCAACTCGTAATCAGATCCTATATGTAAAAATGAAAAAATTGTCTAGGCAATTTGCCTAAACTTTGAGCACCAAATGAAGACAACTGACGATGTATTTGAGTCATGCTCTGTGAAAAGGGGGTTTAATGCATCTGCATGTCCAAGGACCATTCTAGCTCGTGATTCCTCAGTCGGTTGTTAAACACAACGGATTTTAGGGATCCAGTATTGTGTGCTGACTTTCTTGGTTTAACCCTCTACCAAACAATCCCGTGTTTTCACGGCCCTGAGGACGAGGCCTTTTGAAAACATTGTGGGAAAAGGAGAAAATGCTGGTAACCAGCATTTTCTCCTTTTCCCACAATGTTTTCTCCCCTGTCAAAAAAACCTTAAGTTCATATGTACCACTTTCAAATTTGTCGTCTGCAGATGCTTTCAATTTGGGAGGGGTTAATGCATGTCGGAGATGTACTAAACTCCCTTTTGTCGAAGTAACGGCTTATATTTTTATAACTTTTTTGCGATTTTTTAATATCTGCATGTATAAAGACCATTCTACCCCACGATTCAGTCTGTTGTTAGACAAAATGCAGCCATAATTATGCGATGACTTGCTCTGTATAATCCATCATAAAGATGAATTAAATTCCCCTTTTTTTCAGTATGACTCATATTTAAACAACTTTGAAAATTCATACTTAACTCAGTTGAACACGAAAATAGTTTTAACAGCATTGAGCTTGGCTGACTGGCTAGGCTAATATGATTGCTTCGGAAAAGTTACTTTCTGATTGACTGGGCAAGTGGCGGAGTGACCTAAGTGGTTGATTGTTTGGTGTATAACGCAATGTCATCATTTCATTTATATTGCGGCGGCCAGAGCAGCTGTCCATGCTTTCCTGGACTTTCTGTTACAAGTAGTCCGCACAGTATTCTTCCCCAAGCCACTGGCTGCTTTCCCACATAACCATCGTCGAAACTATGGTCAGCGGTGAGAGAGGAATGAATCTTGTGGCAATTAATATCATCAGTCCTCGGAAAGAAATTGACCGAGCTAGGGATTTAAATCAGCGACCCCCTGTTTTCAATTCCTTTAAGCTGACGACTGAGCAACCGGTACTCGGCGAGTGACCTACTGAAGCTGAGTGACTGACTGGCTGTCTGATTGGTTTGTGACTCGTGGCAACAAATTTCTGTAATGATTCAATAAAGAATACTCGTTATTCATTTTATATCCAGGTTTTGGGTAAAAAAGTACCTAAAAGAATATTATGCCTATTCCAAGCAATTCAAACGCGCACTGGTCAAAGTCAAGAGGTAATTCTATAGATCAGCTAGTTTTATGCTTTAACCATTTACCAAACGACAAAATTTTGGAGGAGACCAAATTGAAAGCATTTACAGGCGACAAATTAAACATTGGCTCAAATGACGACATCTGCCTTTGATAGGGTAGAAAACGTTGCGGGAAAAGGAGAAAATGCTGGTTACCAGCATTTTCTCCTTTTCCCACAACGTTTTCAAAAGCTTTCGTTCTCAGCGTCGTTAAAATTCGGGATTGTGTGGTAAAGAACTAAATTCCTATATACAGCCCTGTCTGCTTTATATAGACTATGGAGGGTGACTGTTCTTTTATTTAAAGAAATTGCAAATTAATTTTCGAATAAACGTCAGCTTTGAGTCATCAAACAGCTGTAAAATGCCAATAAAATTGACATTGGAAGGAACGTTCGGTGTAAATGTAATTAAACATCAATGTAAAAGCCTGTATTCAACCCTTATCCTGCGAAAATAAAAGAATAAAAACTTTCAAGCCGGTAGTTAGAGCCGAAATTTTCCTATTTCAAAGGTATTTTTTTGGAGGAGGGATATCTCCTTGTCGGACAGTGTAGATCCAAGATCAGACTGCAGTTTCTGTGTAGTCTGATCTTGATCTGCGCCGTCCGCTAAAGGTCAGTGAGTCACGCTTAGCAGCCTAAGGTTTAACATGTTGAAACAAGTCGCCAAGTTACATGTTAGACAAAAAACTTGTTCTAATGTTAGAGTTTTATTGTCCGTTTCTGGCCGATTTATTTTATTAAGGAAAAATTATCATGCTGTATGCCATTGACTCTTAGATGGTTGCATGTTTGCCCCTTACCATTCACGACTTAGAGGAAGTAGTCTTTTGAAAACATTGTGGGGAAAGAGGCGAAAACGCCAGTAAGCAGCATTTTCTCCTCATTTCCCCACAATTTTGTCTACCCTTTCAAAAGCAAATGTAATCGTATTACTTTGTTGTCTGCAAGTGCTTTCAATTTGGTTAAGTCAAAAAAATCGACATGTTGTAAAGAGTTGGCATATAAGATGAACTCCTTGGCGAAATTTTGAATTTTGTTCCTGTGTCGATGTAGATAAGCCTGTTTTCGCCTTCAAGTCTATCTGTATTCATGGCTAGCCTTTGTAAGGCATGATAAGTCAAAAGTATAGGGCCATGTACAATGGTTTGTACGAATTCAAAATGGGGGTAAGATTCTTTCGTAGACATGATTTTCTTATCAGCTACAGTTAAATAATGACAATGCCTCACATCCCCCGTACAGAAAAACAAAGGGGTGAATTTCCTAGAAAATGTTTTAGTGTGACCGTATGCCACTGAAGGTCCATTGGTCTATCACGGAACATCAGATTTTTGAATGCTTAATTATCGGACACCATTACTAAAAATAGCCCATTGTCGCATTGCCCATATATTGTATATAATAACACTCTATAGGATAGATACGCAAGTGTGCTATCCTTAGTAACGGTGTCCGATGATCGAGCAATGGAAATTTTAGTGTTTCGTGACATATCAATGGAGCTTCGGTGGCCTGTGGTGAGACACACGCAGTGCAGATACCTAGTCGCGGTACCAAGTATTTCCGAAACCCCCCCCCCCCACCCTCCCCTTAATGCATTATCATCATCTGCAGGCTATTTTTCGTCTCATGCAAGACAGAAAACTTTTGAGAACATTGTTGCCTTCGGAAAAATTACTTGTAACTACGAGGGTCTCTATTCACGCCATTACTACTTGAGCAGTGCTCTGTGAAAGGGGGCTTAATGCATCTGCCAAAAAGATCAGCCCAGGTCAGTCTGGGTCGAAACTTTTTGCTACTTTCAATTTTCTTGCATATCAAATGACCGTTGTACCTCTATCGGTGGTTACAAAACAAAAGAGATTTTATGGCTTCATAATTATGTTGATGACTTGCTTGATAAAATGCTTCATGGAGATGCATTAAGCCCCCTTTTGCCAGAGCATGGCTGATTTATGTATTAAACTTTAATTTGTATTTGTTTTCCATATTTTTACGAGCAGGTTTTCAAAGTTATTCACTGCAAATTCCTTTCAGGAGGTTAGGATTTGGTTTGTGTTGCGGTTTGGGCAGATAGATTGTTTGAAGCACGAGACAATTTAATTGTTAGAAAAAAATAAACACTGTATCGCCCAGGCCAAGTTTTAACCGTCACGTTTGTGGTCATAAAACTATTTATTTTGACATTCTTCTCTGAATTTAGACTTTTATGTGTTTAAGAACAAAATTCCTATGACAATCATCGGTTAAAAATCAGGCATACATAATGCATCGAGAAGATTCTTGTCTTTGGATTGTTATATTTTGTGGCGAAAACTTGTTCCAACTTTCATGTTGTCGTTCACGTTAACAAGAAATTCATTAACCCTTTCCCATACAAGCCCTGGTTTTCACGTGTCTGCAGTACAAGTCTTTTGAAAACACTGTGGGAAAAGGAGAAATTGCTCGTAACGAACAATTTCTCCTTTTCCCACAGTGTTTTCTACCGTTTTTGAGAACTTTCTGCCAATGTCATCAAATTTAGAATTGTCGTCTGCAAACTCTTTCAATTTGGACCAGTCCAAAATTTGTCGTTTGGGAAAGGGTCAGCAAGGTCAGCAAGGACCATCTTTATAACACATAACAGATACATTGATTTGAGGCTTTACCAAACGACGAAATCTTAGACTAGTCCAAATTGAAAGCATTTGCAGACGACAAATCGAACGTGGCCTAAATGGGGAGGGGGGGGGATTCGTCTATGATAGGTTAAAAAAAAAGAGGCTGTAAAAATGGATAAAATGTTTTCAAAAGGCTTCTCACTTAGGGTCGTTAAACGTCGGGATTGTGTGGCAAAGGGTTAAAGGTTAGATGTACCCACACGTGACACATGTCTTCTTGTGAAATATTTCTATAATCTGCATTTTCTAGAAACAGTTACGGTATTAACCTTTAAGCTCCGAAATAAATAAAACGAAAATTTCCACGCCATAGTAAAAAAAGAAAACAAACATTGCGATTTAAAAGTTGATTTCACCGGAAAGAAAGCACCTTATCGGACAGTGTAGATCAAAGATCAGACTGCACGTTCTGTGCAGTCTTATCTTGATCTACACCGTCCGCAAAAGGTCAGGGAGTCGCGCTTAGCAGCTTAAGGTTTAAACCTGGTATGTTTATTTTCAGAATTTATTGTCATTGATCAGTAAAAAATTTATATTTCTGTATTTAGGAAAATAAAAGTATAGGTTTGAGACTTGCTCTGTGAAAAGGGGGGCTAAATACATCTGCAAAAAGTATCGACTCATGTCATCCTGCGCAGTGCGCGCAGACTGACTCGATTCGAAACGAAACGTTTTGTTTTTCGTAAAATTTTCTACATGTCAAAGGACCAGTGTACCTCATGGATCAATAATAATGTATTGACTTGCTTGGTATCACATATCGCAGAGATGCAATAAAGCTCCTTTCGCCAGAACATGACTTTTAAAAAAAAAGTCGGTACATTCCAAAAGAAGGTGATTATCTGCTTCAATTTCTCACACAAGAGGCATAATCTTTGTTATAAAGACAGACCTAAATGCTTACCCTTTTTCTTTATGATAAGAAGCTTACTCGTCTTCAGAGAGACTTACTGACATTCGCTGATTTCTATTAGCAACAGACTTGTTGCATCACGCAGAAAACTGGAAGGACAGTTTAGAAGATGTATATGGAAAATTAACTTAAGTGGAATCGAGTTGCTCTTGTTTGCTGTTTAGACTGATAAAATGATTGAACCATAAGACATTTTTATTGCCAATGAAAAAACACTGTCCTACAGGGGAAGCTTTAACCGTCTGCGTTTGCGGTCATAAAACGACTTTTCATTGCATTGTTCGGCGAATTCAAGTATTTATGTGTCCAAGAACAAAATTCTTTTGACAATCATCGGTAGAAAATAAGTCATACATAATTCATTGAAAAGCGTTCTTGTCTTTGAAGTGTAATTTTGTGGTCGAAAAATGGTTTCAACATTTAATGATAAAGTCAACTTTTTTGGACTCAACTGCTGTCTGTAAACACGTCTAGTTTATCAGAATAAAAGCACGTGACTCACAAAAAATAACTTTTTGACAACAACAACAGGAAAAGCAACAACATCGGAGGACAAATGAGTCATGCTCTGGCAAAATATAAAGATGATTGTATGGTGTTTAACGCCGTTTTCAACATTCTTTCAGTTATATCGCGGCGGCCAGTGCACCTATCCATGCTTTCCTGGAGTTTCTTGTACCAGCACTACGCACAATATTCTTTCCAAGCCACTGGCTGCTTTCCCATAAAGCCATTGTCGAAACAATGGTCAGCAGTGAGAGAGGAATGAATCCTGTAGCAATGACTATCATAAATACTCCGACAGAAATTGGCCATGCCGGGGATCGAACCAGGGACTTCCTGTTCTCAAGTCCTGTACGTTACCGACTGAGCTACGGGGGCTCGGCAGGCAAAATATAAGTTTAACGCATATCTCTGTAATACACGCTAATAAGCAAGACATCATAGAATCATCGATCCATAAAATCCACTTTGACTAACAACCGACTGAATTATGAGGTTTACTGGTCCTTGCACAAGCAGAAAATTCACCAAAAGCAAAAAGTTTCGACCCAGGTCAGCCTGCGCGAATTCGCGCAGGCTGACCTGGGTCGATACTTTTTGCAGATGCATTAAACCCCTTTCTCACAGAGTAGGGCTCAAATTTATAATAAATAACTCATGCTCTGTGTAAATATGTTTTAATGGCTCTTTGATCAATACATTTTTGCAGACGCATTAAGCCCCCTTTTCACAGAGCATGGCTCATTTGGTTATTTTTCCATTTTTTACCCCCAAATACTCTTGCTAGTAACAAACTTTAAATTTTACATCTTTTCCCCGCAATGTTTGTCAAAGGTCTTCTTCTTCAGGGTTGTAAAAAGAAAATGTTTTTTTTTTTCTTATAAAGATTAAAATTGACATTTACACTAGATATTTGACATATTTCTTGTTACACGTTTCTTTAAAGAACATTTTACTCTTTGAATTGGTGGAGTTATTTCGAACATTTATGTGCCTGGGAAAGTAAATCTTTAGCCAGTCAGCGGTGCTAAGCCAGTTATTTACAGTGCATTGAATAAATCTTGTCTTTAACCCTCAGGCTGCTAAGCGCGACTCACTGACCTTTTGCGGACAGTGTAGATCAAGATCAGACTGCACAGAACGTGCAGTCTGATCTTGGATCTACACTGCCCGATGAGGAGATATTTTTCTCTACAAAATAAGTTTGAAATAGCATTATTTTGGTTTTTTACTATGGACTTGAAAGTTTCATCTCACTTGTGTAGCAGGACAAGGGTTAAATTTATGATTTATTGGTCGAAGATATTTTTGCACTCTTAACCCTTAGCCACACAGTCCCGAATTTTAACAACCCTGTCGGACAATGCTTTTGAAAACATTGTGGTGAAAAGAAGAAAATGCTGGTAACCAGCATTTTTTTTTCCTTTTCCCACAATGTTTTTTTCATCCTATCAAAGATACAAATTTCATCATTTGACTACATTGAATTTGTCGTCTGCAAATGTTCTCATTTTGAACAAGTTCGAAATTTTGTCGTTTGGTAAAGAGTGAATTCATAGTCGATTGTTACCTTTTCTTACACTAGTGTAGTGCATTATCTTGTTCACAAACGACCAGATTTTTAGACTCGTTCAAATCGAAAGCATTTGCAGTGGGCAAACTAGATAAAAAACAAGACATATTTTTTTTAAAAAAAGATAGACGGCGTAAGAGATACTGAAATATGAATATTGAAACTCTTTTGTGGCTCAGTATGAAGTAAAATAATGAAAAGTAACCTTGCGAGCAATTGGATCTTTTTCCTTACTGTTTTTCTTTTTGCTGAAAAGTAGTATTGGGTTATTGGGTATCGCTTATGAAAATATTAAATTCCCAAACAGCACAAGAAAAGAATCATTCTTAACTACATTACTTTGCTATGGTATAAATCAAGGCTCCGGGGTGTCGATTAGCATTAGCAACGCTTGTTAATTTTGGTTTCATAAATGTACAAGCAAATATGCTAGCAAGGGCCCGCCGAATAAACATGTGCACTTTTTCGACCAATAGCAAATTACCGTCTATTCATTCTTTAACAGTACTAAGAAGTGGGTCAAATGATTGATTGATTGTATGGTGTTTAACGCCGTTTTCAACATTATTTCAGTTATATCACGGCGGCCAGCGCACCTGTCCATGCTTTCCTGGAGTTTCTGTTACCGGTACTCCGCACAATATTCTTTCCAAGCCACTGGCTGCTTTCCCACATAACCATCGTTGAAACAATGGTCAGCGGTGAGAGAGGAATGAATCCTGTCGCAATGACTATCATCAATCCTCGGAAAGAAATTGGCCAAGTTGGGGATCGAACCCGCGACCTGTACGCTACCGACTGAGCTACGCGGGCTTGGCAGAAGTGGGTCAAAAGCCAGCGCACTCAGCTACGCCGAAAACATCGTCCATCGTCACAAAAAATGGTTAAGAATAAAACAAGCAGGCTTATGTCTGCCGAAAGATTCCATTTCCTTCAAGGAATGAAACCCTACAATAAATTATATCATTTTTTACGACGGCACTTCTTCATATAAAATTATTTGAAAACAATAGAGCTTTCATCGACAGTATTCTATATTCGTCGACGCCCTCGTTATGGTTTGTTTTACTCTTTAGACAAAATTGTCTAAAATAGGGACTTTTGCGAACGGCATAGATCCAAGATCAGACTGCACAGAACGTGCAGTCTGATCTTGGATCTATACCGTCCGCTTGTCTATTCAAACCTGCAAGAGAAAAAAAAAATGTTTCTGAGTTTCGGTTGATTGTTTTTCAGCCGATGAAAGGGGTCGGGGACTATAAATTTCGCACTGAAAGAATTAACTGCAAGTATAGCTATTTTTAGAACATAATTATTAGCTATAACTTACGTTCTGTTTATTACATCTGAACAAACTTGACATCTGTTCACCATTTAGTTAGTTAGTTAGTTAGTTAGTTAGTTAGTTAGTTAGTTGGTTGGTTAGATAGTTACTTATTGATTGATTGATTGATTGATTGATTGATTAAGTGAGTGAGTGAGTGAGTGAGTGAGCGATAGAGCGGGCGAGTAAGTGAATCGATTCGATCGGAGATGATATTTTAGGGAAAAAATAATGATTTTCTCTTGGACTCATACAGGAAAAAGACACATACTTCTAAAATCCATAATAAAATTGTAGAAAAAAAGGGAAAATAAAAACTTCACGGTTTGGCGGCCTGGCGGCCTGTCTGTCTGTCTACAGACATACAAAATGTAAATTTGTGTCAATGATTTTGAACGGCATTTCGACAGTTGCGGTGATCGATGCATTGATCAATAATAAGTGCGAGGGCATAGGGACGTTTGCACCTCTTCTTTACCATAAATCAAAGCTTGCTTTCAGGCTTTCTCCACCAATGGCGGCTTCAAAAAGCCTTTTGCGGACGGTATAGATCAAGATCAGACTGCACAGAACGTGCAGTCTGATCTTAGATCTACACCGTCCGCTACCCGATGGTAAGATATGACTGCAGTCATCATCAACAGCGGTGGAAATCTATTTTTAGACCTCGACAAAGGTACAGTTCATTCAGTTTGCAAGGACAGGGTATACACTTAATATGCCATATAAATCAAAAGGGTCTGTATTCACCGACCATTCTTAATTCCATTCTAAGTCGTTTTCTACATTTAGTAAGTAACACAACTTTTGATTGGCCAAGTCAAGTGTTACTTTCAAATTTTAAAAAATTCTTGAGAATAAGACGAAGAATGTTCTAAAAAAATAGTTGGTAAATACGGACTCTGAATATTTCCATCAAATATATTGTAAAAAACCCCAAAGTATTGCGATATCAAACATTTTTTTTTTTCGCCGAAAGAATGGTATCGGACAACGTAGATCGAAGATCAGGCTATAATTTCTATGCAGTCAGATCTTGATCTATACTTTCCGCAAAGACGTTTTACGTAGCGCTGAGCAGTGAAACCGTTAAGATGATATATACTCTATACCTTGAAATTTTAGTCTTGTCCAAACTGAAAGCGTTTGCAGACGACAAAAGGGACGTGGCTCAAAACTTGAATTTGCTTTTGGGGGGGGGGGGGTTGTAGAAAACATTGTGGGAAAAGGAGAAGAATGCAAATGCCAGGTAGAAAATGATTACCAGCATTTTCTATTTTTTTCCACAAAGTTTTCAAAAATTTTCTTCTTTATGGTCCCTAAATCTCGGAATTGTTTGGTAGGCGGATACGCACATATAATGAATAATATAATCAATCATTTTATAATAGCGTATCATTTGCACGCAGATGCAAACATCTATCAATAATGCTGGTTACCAGCTGCCCTTTTTCCACAATGTATTAAAACTCTTCTTCTTTAAAGTTGTTAAACCTCCGGATTGTAAAGGGTAAACCCTTTACCACGTGGTAAAATTTAGACTTGTCTTTGTTGAAAGTTTTTGTAGCCGACATATTGAATTTTGCTCAAAAACTGTATTTGTCTATGAAAGGGTAGTAAGTTTTGTGGGAAAAGAGAAAAAAAAAAATGCAGGTTACAAGCATTTTCTTCTTTTTCCACAATGTTTTCAAAAGCCATGGTCGTTAAAACTCGGGAATAATTGGAAGAGATTTAAACACAGATAGATAATCATTCAACTTATAATAAAGTATCGTTTATATGCAAATGCAAACATCTATCAATATTGCTCAGTTTTCTGTATGTCCAAAGACCAGTCTACCTCATGATTAACCTTTTATCAAAGGACAAAAACTTTGGACTGGTCCAAATGCTGGTTACCAGCATTTTCTCCCTTTTCCCACAATGTTTTCAAAAGGCTTTTTCTTCAGGGTCGTTAAAAGTCGGGAATGTTTGGTAAAGGGTTAAAAACATATGAGCCATGCTCTGTGAAAAAGGGGGCTTAATGCATCTGCGAAAAGTATCGACCCAGGTCAGCCTGCGCAGTCCGCGCAGGCTGACCTGGGCCGAAACTTTTCGCTATTGGTCAATTTTTCTGTATGTCCAAGGACCATTCTACCTCAAGATTAAGTCGGTTGTTAAAAAAAAAAAAAAGAAAAAGAAAAACGTGGCTAGTATGGATCCATAAGTACGGGTCGGTTTGCTCGGTATAATGAATCACGGAGATGCATTAAGCCCCCTTTTACCAGAGCATGGCTCAGTCACATGATCAATCATTTTACAGTGATGTATCGTTTACACGTACATGCACACATCTATCAATAATGACTGAAAATCCAGGAAGTTAGTTGTTTTTAAAGTGCAAATCAAAAGAAATTTATGCAAATTAACTTACGAGCACCTGCAGTGAACTCTTTTTCTTTACTTTTTTTTAAAAAACTTTCTAAGGTCAGGGCACTCAAGAAAAATCATTTGTGAACCCATCTGCAACGGTAACAAGGTTTATTTTTCCGTTTTTGGTTAAATATTATCTCTGAAAGGGTACAGGGGTAAAAATTTTCTTCGGTTTCGTTGCACACCTTGTCTTATTATATACAACATAGAGGCAGTCGCCAATGTGCTCTTTATAGTAACGATGTAAATGAAAATTTGAGTATCCCCTGATATACAGGCGATGTAGGCCTATTCGACGATCAACCAAGAAAAATGTTAGTGTTCCGTAACAGACCAATGGAGCTTCAATGGCCTGTGGCCTGACGTACTCTTGGAGTACGGAGAGGTACCAGACTATGTTCATTTTACCTCGGAAAGAAGCCCAAGCTGTACACCCCTGATTCCACGGAATTTTAGAATGAGTAATTAGTTTAGAAATATTGCTAAATAAATTACCTGACCATGCCTGATGTCCAAAAGCACTAGGACAAACAAGGTCATTGCCCGTTGTCAGCATTATGTTACCTGTCAGAGTTTAACAAGGTGTACAACGTATGATTTATTAACAGTATTATTTAAAGGCCTTATTATAATGGCTACGAAATGCGTCGTGCGTTTTTTTTTTCACCGTTTAACAAACAATTTCTTTTTTTAATAACCCCGTGAAGACAGGCATTTGAAAGCAGTGTTGGACAGGAGAAAATGTTGGTAAACAACAATGTCTTTTTTCTCATTTCTGTTTTTTTTTATTTGTCTTTTCAATGACAAATCCCATCATTTGAACCATATCTTATTTGTTGTTTGCAAATATATTCGGACTGGACAAGCCTTGAATTTGTTTTTTTGCTAGGATAAAGGGTTAACACTTTACCAAACGACAAAATTCAACTTTTTCATATTGAAAGGGTCTGCGGGCGACAAAATAAATGTTGCTAAATAGATGATTTTTGTCTTTCATTGGTTAGATAACATTGTTGGAACAGGAGAAAATGCTGTATACCAGCATTTTTTCCTTTTCGTACAGTGTTGTTTTTTTTAAACATTCTCTTTCAGTGTCGTTAAAACTTGGAGTTGTGTGGTAAAGGGTTAAATATTTTCATATTGGACAAGCCCAAACTTTTGTTTTTGTGGGTAAAAGGTTAACAGGAATCGAATGATCGAACGAACGAACGAACGAATGAATGAATGAATGAATGAATCTTAAAGGTCCGTCGACAACTAGGGTCGTATTGGGCGCAGTGCTAATTAATTAATTAACTGAAACTTTGTGGAAAAGATGAAAAGAAAGAAAGACAATCAAGAGGCAGACTAAAAAAGAAAGCAAGTTGGAACGTTTAATGAAGTTTACAAAATGCATTTTGCGTCTCTCTCTTTTTCCGTTTTACGTCGAATTTGTCCAGAATGATTAATGGGTTATAGACAATGTTTACGAATATCGAGAACTCATTAATGGTAATTTGTGACAATAATAACAACAAAAAAATAGAAGAGAAACAGACCTAACCTTGAATTTGTGACGAGATAACGTTTCGTAATTGTGGCTATTTCTGTAACATCTTCCACCATTTAACTCTTTACCAAACGACAAAATTTTAGACTTGTCCAAATTGAAAGCATTTGCAGACGACCAAATAAATATGACTCAAAAATTGAAATTTGAATTTAGAAGGGTAGAAAACGTGGGAAAAAGAGAAATGCTTCTTACCTCCTTTTTCTCTTTTTGTTTTTTTCCTACAATGTTTTCAAAAACCTTCTTGTTCGGGGTCGTTAAAACTCGGATTTGTTTGGTAAAGAGTTTATACATCTCCGCGATGTTTTGTACCAAGCAAGCCATCAAATAATTATGGATCCCTGAAATCCATTTTACCTAGCAACCGACTGAATCATGAGATAGACTGGTCCTTTGAAATGCATAAAAATTGACCAATAGCAAAAAGTTTCGACTAAGATTAGCCTGCGCGGACTGCGCAGGCTGACATTAGTCGATACTTTTTGCAGATGTGTTAAGCCCCCTTTTTCACAGAGCATGGCTCAATTGTATGGTAAATATACTGAAGAAATAGATGAGAATGAAATCTTAAGCGTATAACGTTCGTCTCTTTGTATCTGATTAACTCGTGTTTGATTCCATTGTTTCGCCCAAATTCTGCTATATTTGAGGTGTACGCATGTATTTTGCAAAGGATATAGGCAAAGACCAGCTGTCACATACATGCATTCTGATCTTTGTCTATACTCCGCCTCTCTTTTCATGGCTTCACTCATATGGCCCTCGTTAACTCTTTTCCAAAGGACAACATTTTAGACATATCTGAAAATTAAAATCATTTGCAGACGACAATTTGTATATGAATCAAATGGTGGAATTTGTCTTTGATAGGGTAGAAAACATTGTGGAGAAAGAAAAAAAATGCTGGTTATCACCATTTTCTTCTTTAATCCAACAGCGTTTTCAAAGGGCTTTTTACTTAGGGTGGTTAGACGTCGGGATTTTATGGTAAAGAGTTAAATGTCAACAAACTTTGAGAAATCTTTTTCTTGATAATAAAAAAATATGAGCCATGAGCCATATGTATCTGCGAAAAGTATCGACCCAGGTCAGCCTACGCAGTCCGCGCAGGCTGACCTGGGCCGAAACTTTTCGCTATTGGTCAATTTTCTGTATGCCCAAGGACCATTCTACCTCACGATTAAGTCGGTTGTTAAAGAAAGTGGTTATTATGGATCTATAGTTATGTGATGTCTTGATTTGTAAAAGGCATCACGGAGACGTATTAAGCCCCCTTTTTCCCAGAGCTTAGTTCATATTAATTCCGGCAGATCATGGGTTAGTAATTTGTTTCTTCATTTTTTTTTTACAGCCTGCATTGCGATTTCATGGCGTCACTTCCGGCTTGTGGGGACTGGGGTTGTCAAGAACGCCGTCTTTGGTCTCGGACTCACGACCTCCGAGTTACAAGTTCAGCGGATCTATTAATTCCAAGCACAACATAGATGCATCCAGCAATTTCGACCAGAGGTCTTTGTCTCAAGCCATCTCTCCGGTCACTCTGAGACGAAGAAACACAATAGCTCTGATTTTGTTAGCCATTGCACTGATAGCTGCCGTCGGCACCATTACAGGGATCGTGCTACATCTCACCCATCCGAAAGGTAAGAAAACTGTAGATAATAAAATTTTTAGCTCTGCTATTTTCGAAGAAAACATCGGGGTTTTGTTTTACCCTGGTCGCGGCCTTCATTGACGTCATCGTGTCAAACCTGCAACATTTTCGCTTCTCTCTTTTATTACTGACTGATGGATGGATGGATGGATGGATGGGTCGGTGGGTTGGTTTGTTGGTTGGTTGGCTGGATGACTGACTGACTGATGGATTGATTGATTGATTGATTGTATGGTGTATATTGTATGATCGAACCAGCGACCTCCTGTTCCAAAGTCCTGTGCGCTATCGACTGAGCTACGGGGCTTGGCGAGAGAGAGAGGGGAATGAATCTTGTAGCAAAAACTATCATAACACGGAAGGAACGACAACTCGATAATGGCCCACATGAGTGGTGGAGCAAGGCCGGATATCGTAAAATACCACCACGTTGTAGGAATATTGTTTCGTGTCATGTTTATTTCGTTTGACAACTTGTTAATTTCACATGTCGTTTCGGTAGAAAGGGCGCCCATCCATGTTACCTCTACTGATCTTTCTTGTTTAACATGATGGCTGCCTGTCGCTTAGCATTTAGAACGCGGAATGAACTCTTTCGGCGTCAGATATATGAACCATGCTCTGTGAAAATGGGGCTTATTGCATCTGCAAAAAGTTTCGACCCAGGTCAGCCTGCGCGGACTGCGCAGGCTGACCTGGGTCGAAACTTTTTGCTATTTTTTTTCCTGCATGTGCAAGGGCCACTTTCCTCAGGACGCTTTTGAAAACATTATGGGAAAAGGAGAAAATACGGGAACATTTTTTCCTTTTCCCACAATGTTTTCTATCCCATCAAAGGGAATGTCTTCCACTATAACAGAGAAGTAATTTTTTTTAGCCACACTTATTTTGTCGTGCACAGATGTTTTCAGTTTGGTCGAGTCCAAAATTTTGTCGTTTGGTAATGGGCTAAAGGTATCATAAATATATCGTTACAAACGGGTTAAGGTTTGAATGTGCCACTGTGTTTACCTTTTCATTTATCGAATGAAACTTCAGTCATTTCCTTGTTTAAAACAGCCCAAGCCTCAGGAAATGTTCGTCAAAATGTTACCCAATGAAACATTTGCGCCATGCTCTGTGATAAAAGGGTTTAATGCATTTGCAAAAAGTTTCGACCCAGGTCTGCCTGCGCAGTCCGCGCAGGCTGACCTGGGTCGAAACTATTTTGCTTTTGTTAATTTTTTCTTCAGGTCCGAGGACCATTCTACCTGATTCAGCAGGTTTTATGGATCCGTAATTATACGATGACTTGCCCGGCAAAATGCATGACAGAGATGCCTGAAACCCCCCTCGGCCAAGGCATGGCTCATTTAATTCCTGTTCATAAAAAGTTGAACCCTTATCCAGCTAAAAAAGATTAAATGTAAATTTCAGGCGATAATTAAAACCAGAATTTTGCCATTACAAACTTATTTTTTCGAGAAAAAAAATATCTCCTTACCGGACAGTGTAGATCTAAGATCAGACTGCACGTTCTGTGCAGTCTGATCTTGATCTACACTGTCCGTAAAACGTCAGTGGGTCGCGCTTAGCAGCCTAAGAGTTAATAAAAATGTTGTTGTATGTTCAAGAGAGCGGATGAGGCCATTTCAAATTGCATTGTGCCGAATCTCAAATGTAACCTGCATGTATTTTCAAGCTTCCGATTAAGTTTTACACAGCAAGCATTTAGAATGCATGTTTTGTTCTGTCTTATCCCAGTCTGTGCAGTCGAAAAAGACAACAGATGTAGGTCATCGGTGATAAAATTGGTGAAGACCTTCTGGAAAAAATACTATTAATTAACCCTTTACCACACAATCCCGAGTTTTAACGACCATGAGGAAGAAGCCTTTTGAAAACATTGTGGGAAAAGGAGAAAATGCTGGTTACCAATATTTTCTCCTTTTCCCACAATGTTTTCTATCCTATCAAAGACAATTTACATCAATTCGATTCACAATTCAATTTGCGAGTGCTTTCAATTTGGACCAGTCTACATTTGTATCGTTTAGTAAAAAGCTAACCCTTAAGCTGCTAAATAACTTAAACGACCTTTCATGTCCATAGTAAAAACCGAGATATTGCTGTGTCAAAGTTATTTTTCTAGGAAAAATATCTCCTTATCGGGTAGTGTAGATCCAAGATCAGACTGCAGGTTCTGTGCAGTCTCATTTTGATCTACACAGTCCGCAAAAGGTTCTTGAGTCCCGCTTAGCAGCGGATATGATTCCGGAGCGGACAAAAGTAAACAATGCTGGGGTTAAAATGTACTGAAGACCTGCTTTGTGAAAAGGGGGCTTAATGCATCTGCAAAAAGTATCGGCGCAGGTCAGCCTGCGCAGTACGCGCAGGCTAGCCTGCGCCGAAACCTTTTTGCTATCAGTCAATTGTCTTCATTTCAAAGGAACACTGTACCTCGAGATTTTATGAACCCATAATTATGTGATGACTTGCTTGGTATAATGCATTAAGGAGATGCATTAAGACCCCTTTTGCCAGAGCATGGTTCCTTTAAATTCAAAACCATGCCACAGTATTGAAATTATCGTGAAGATGTCAGTCTGTTAGTAGCCTACACAGTCGACATAAGTGTTAGTCACTGACAGACAGAAAAATGAGCCATGCTCTGTAAAAAGGGAGCTTAATGCATCTCGACTCAGGCCAGTCTGCGCATTCCGCACAGGCTGACCTGGGCCGAAACTTTTGGCTATTGGTCAATTTTCTGTATGTCAACGGACCAGTTCAACTCACGGTTAAGTCGATTATTAAAAACAAGTGGCTTTATGGTTCCCTAATTATGTGACGACTTGCTTGGTACCATGCATCACAGACATGCATTATGCCCCCTTTTGCCAGAGCATGGCTGAAACGAGTTTTAAAACTAGGTAACAATGCGAAGGGTTGAAAATATCTCAGATACGGTTGACCCAAAGTGAGCTGTCTAAACGTGAAGTAATAGCTTGAGTTGAATGTCTCCGTTGTTTGAAACTATAAATTACAATTTCTGTGTTTCATTTTTCATATTTTCACAGCATATTTTAAACAAGACATTTGATACTTAAAATTTTTGCTTTTTCATCAAAATTTTCGCATCAGAGTTTCCGCATTAATTTCATGATACTTAAAAATTTTGCGTTTCGTCAAAATTTTCGCATCAGAGTTTTCGCATTAATTTCATTACGTATAGCGGAGCAAGTGTTAATTATGTCGCCTAAAAACAAACAAGAGAAAAGAACTTTGTCCAAATCCGTCTAGAGATTTAAGATGTTACAAAGTGACAGATGAAATTAATAATCTTGGATTAACCCTTTACGAGTGTTAATAACCGTGAGAAAGACAGCTTTTGAAAACATTGTTGGAAAAGGAGAAAATGCTGGAAACCAGCATTTTCTCCTTTTCCCACAATGTTTTCCACCCATCAAAACACACATTTCAATATTTTAGTCATATTTATTTTCTCGTCTGCAATTGCTTCCAATTTCGAAAATTCTAAACTTTTGTCGTTTGGTAAAGAGCTAAAGGGGAATCTCTGCTTTACGCGTTGCAGCTCCATGGGCGAAAACAGGATCTCTTTAACTAGCGGCATAGGTCAAAATCAGTTTTCACGAAACAATCATTCCTCAACAACAGTAAAAGAATTAAACGAATGAGCATTTTACCTTGTTTATTCCAGCATTATTACCTCCCTTTAAGAAATACAAATGAGATATACTGAGCAACGCGTTAAGTGCTTTGTTTAGATATATAAGTGCTTTGTTTAGTGTAATAAGCTGAGACTTCAACATATGAGTCATGCTCTGGCAAAAGGGGTTTTAGTGTATCTACATGGTGCGTGGTGCATCATACCAAGAATGACATCACGTAATTAATGATTCACAAAACCCATTTTGTCTAACAACAAACTTCGCAACGAGGTAGAATGGTCCCTTGAGGAGCAGAAAATTTATCCACTAAATTTTTGGCTTGTCAAAGGATTGCCTCCCTCGGAATTTAGTCAGTTGTTAGACAGAAATTATAGATCCTTAACCCTTTCCCAAACAAGCCCTGGTTTTCACGTGTCTGCAGTACAAGTCTTTTGAAAACACTGTGGGTAAAGGAGAAATTGCTCGTAACGAGCAATTTCTCCTTTTCCCACAGTGTTTTCTACCCTTTTAGAGAACTTTCTGCCATTTTCATCAAATTTAAAATTGTCGTCTGCAAACTCTTTCTATTTGGACCAGTCCAAAATACGTCGTTTGGGAAAGGGTTAATTATATGATGACTTGCACTGTGTAAGGCATCATGGAGATGCATTCAAGCCCCGTTTGCAAAATCAGCTTTCTGTAACTGTAATTAATGTAATCCATATTTCTCGATGTATGTATACATTTCACATAATGTTACTATGTGCTTGTATCTAAACATGCTTCCTTTCTCACTCCATAGCATTGCTGAGGGGCCATGTTCGTTTCACAATAGCCAACGAGAATTTCGATGAAAATATGTTAAATAAATCATCAGAAGAGTTCAAATCAATTTCAAGGATTCTGTGTTCGGAGGTAAGTGTAACAGTATCGGTAGAGAATGTTGATTCTTGAAGGTGTTATGCATTCAAACTTAACTCACATCATTTAACCCTTTCCCAAACAAGCCCTGGTTTTCACGTGTCTGCAGAACAAGTCTTTTGAAAACACTGTGGGAAAAGGAGAAATTGCTCGTAACGAGCAATTTCTCCTTTTCCCACAGTGTTTTCTATCCTTTTTGAGACCTTTCTGCCATTTTCATCAAATTTAAAATTGTCGTCTGCAAACTCTTTCAGTTTGGACCAGTCCAAAATTTGTCGTTTGGGAAAGGGTTAAAAGTGTGGAAATTACTGCGAAGATGACACTCTGTGATTGCACGGTCGGTCCAAGTCGCCGGCAGAGAAGTAAAATTTTATAACTAGGTAAAAAATAAACAAAAGATAGTTGATTGATTGATTGTATGGTGTTTAACGCCGTTTTCAACATTATTTCAGTTATGTCGCGGCGGCCAGTGCACCTATCCATGCTTTCCTGGAGTTTCTTTTACCAGTACTCCGCACAATATTCTTTCCAAGCTACTGGCTGCTTTCCCACATAAGCATCGTCGAAATAATGGTCAGCGGTGAGAGAGGAATGAATCCTGTCGCAATGACTATCATCAATCCTCGGAAAGAAATTGGCCAAGCCGGGGATCGAACCAGCGACCTCCTGTTCTCAAGTCCTGTACGCTACCGGCTGAGCTACGGGAGCTTGGCAAACAAAAGATAGAGCGACCTGGCAACTTTAGACCTAGTTTTAAAATTTGTTTCGCTGGCAGTGACTTACACTTGGACCCACCGTATGACTACAATTGGTCATCTTTACAATAATTTCCATACTTTGAAATGGTATCATTTAAAATTCGAATGAGCCACACTCTGGCAAAAAGGGCCTTAATGCATCTCCGTAAAACATTGTACCTATCAAGCCATTAAATAATTATGGATCCCTAATGGTCACTTTTTATAACAACCTACTGAATTACGAGGTAGACTGGTCCTTTGACATAAAAAAAAAAAAGTTACCAACAACGAAAAGTTTCGGCCCAGGTCAGCCTGCGCGGACTGCGCAGGTTGACGTGGGTCGATACTTTTCGCAGATGCATTTTGCCCTCTTTTCACAGAGCATGGCTTAAATGCTTTTCGACACCTGCATTGTCAACTTTTGGCCGCTACCAGGGCTTTAAGAAGCTGTATGATCAGGTTCTACCCCGAACGGCATGCATTCCTGCTTAAGAGCAACTGCTAATTGCTCGAAGAAGAGTTTATAAACTACGTTGAAATGTTTCTATGCTGACAAAAAGCAAAACCAGCATTTTGGTCAGCCAATCAGAAATTGTGTTTTCTTTGATATTAGAAAATTCTTAAAAATAAGACTAAGCATGGTTGATGAATACGAACCCAGAATTTTCGTTTGACCCCAAGATATATCATTCCTGATAGTGTCTGGGGTGTATAGCAATAAATGTGAGAGCCATGCTCTAACAAAAGGGGGTTTAAGGTAGAGCGGTCCTTTAATATGCAGAACTTTTTACAGTAGCAAAATGTTTCAACCCATGTCAGCCTGCGCGGACTGCGCAGGCTGACATGGATCGATACATTTTGCAGATGCATTAAACCCCCGTTTCACAGGACATGGCACGCATCTAATGTATTATTGTTGTTACTCCTGATTTAACATATAAACCTTTCAAAGACAACCTTTTTAATTCCACAGAAAACACACTACCAAAAGGTGAAGTGCTCATAACATGTTTTTTGTAAAACGTATGAAATATTAAATTACGCCAGTCCTGTTGTTACTATTTAATGCGATTGTTTTAAAATTCATTTCCATCAAACCTCTTTCGGATGGCTATGACTGATGTCTGTTTTCAAACGTGAATGCACATATTCCTGGTAGCATATACGAGGCGTGATCAAATATGAATGCATCTAACCATCTAAAATTTGATTCTTCATAGGTTTCACTGAAATTTTTATTTTGTTCCCTCAAAGTATTCACCACCAAAAGATATACAAAGTTTCAGTCTCCGGGTCCAATCTTTGAAGGCAATTTCATAGTCTTTTTAGGTATACTATGACGACACTGCAGCACAATATAAGAATATAAGAATAGAACAATGGATAAATTAATACTGTTGTTTCAATAAATATGAGGGGAGTTCAAATATGAATGCATCTAAGCACCTAAAATTTGATTCTTCATAGGTTCCACTGAAATTTTTATTTTGTTCCCTCAAAGTATTCACCTCCAAAAGATATACAAAGTTTCAGTCTCCGGGTCCAATCTCTGAAGGCATTTTCATAATCTTTTTTTAGGCTATGCTATGAAGACACTGGAATTCATTTTCTGTCCACTCTGTTTCAACGTGTGTAAACCATTAGTTTCAGTCATTGTCTTTTGTACGAGGTGCAAGACTTTCTGAAGCAGGACAAAGTCGTTGTGCTCCCCTACCCTTCGTATTCAGCTGAACTTGCCCCTTGTGACTTCTTTTTGTTTCCAAAGCTAAAAAAATACCTTTAAGGTTGAACATCTGTTCAGCGGAAACACCTCGGACCTGCAATATTCCAGTGTCTTCATCGTATACATAAAAAAGACAATGAAATTGCCTTCAAAGATTGGATCCGGAGACTGAAACTTTGTATGTCTTTTGGAGGCGAATACTTTGAGGGAACAAAATAAAAATTTCAGTGAAACCTATGAAGAATCAAATTTTAGATGCTTAGATGCATTCATATTTGAACACTCCGCGTACTCAATATTAGAGTAGGTATTGCAAGTAATCATGTTAATATTGTTCATATAAAACAATGATTCCGCACTGATAAAACGCTTGATACTTTTAAATGAGCCATGCCGTGTGAAAAGGAGATAGTGCATCTGCAAAAAGTATCGACCCAGGTCACCCTGCTCAGTCCGCGTAGGTTGACCTTGGTCGAAACTTTTTGCTATTTGTAAATTTTCTGCGTGTCAAAGGACCAGTCTACTCCATGGTTCAGTTCGACAAAAATGGATATTTCTTTTTTTTAATCCATAATTATGTGATGACTTGCTTAGTATAATGTATCACGGAGATGCATTAAAACCCCTTTTGCCAGAGAAGGGCTCAAATGTTAATAACAATCCACTTAAAATAAAGTCTTTAACCCTTTCCCAAACAACAAATTTTGGACTGGTCCAAATTGAAAGAGTTTGCAGACGACAATTTTAAATTTGACGAAAATGGCAGAAAGTTATCAAAAAGGGGTAGAAAACACTGTGGGAAAAGGAGAAATTGCTCTTTACGAGCAATTTTTCCTTTTCCCACAATGTTTTCGAAAGACTTGTACTGCAGACACGTGAAAACCAGGGCTTGTTTGGGAAAGGGTTAATTTCTTATTGCAGGTTTTTACAAATTTTACTTCACATTTATTTTTATTTTTTCAGATGGATTTGTATTACCGAACGAGTGAACTGTCAGACTTTTACCTTGGTTGTCGACTGATTTCGTTAAGGTAAAATTGATACATCTAAAGACAATGCTTGAAATAAATAAATAAATAAATGATGTGTATTTATTTGTGTATTTATTTTATCGATTTGTAAAATTACCATCATATTTTTTTTTATTTGCAAATTGAAATGAAAGGTGAAGGAAGATTTACATTAATTTGATAATAAGACGTTGAACTAAATGTAAAAGATTCAATTTCTAATCGATGAAAGTCACTGCGACAGGGTTCATTCCTCTCTAACCGCTAATCATTGTTTCGGCGATGGTGATGTGGGAAAGCAGCCAGTGGCTTGGAAAGACTACTGTGCAAAGTACTAGTAGAAGAAAATCCCTGAAAGCATTGAAAGGTGTACTAGCCGCCGCGATATAACTTAAAACGGCATTAAACACCATGCCAATTAATCGATCGATTTGTCGGTCGGTCCGTCAGTCTGTTTGTTTACATTTCCCTTTTTCTCTCTCTTTCTTTTTCCCCCTCTCCAAATACATAACCGAATCTTACATAAGTTACAATAATTTCATTTGTTTCAGCAATGACACAGAGAAGCCTGGTTTAGCTGTTCACTACACCATCGATTTTCAAGAAAATCCGACAACTCACGACAAAGACCGAATAAGAGACGTAATACTTCGGAAATCCGGACGTCAAGCTTCGGACGGGAACCTGTTTTTCGTAGTTCGGGATTACCTGGTGTATCTCCGAAGTTTGAGAGTGGATCTAGAAAAAATTCCTTTGCCTAAAGGACGGCCAGATTACAACAGACCAATGATACCCTGGCGTAAGTTTGTTTGTTTTTCGCTACTTTCTCTCGTAAATGATTTTAAAGAAGATTTTTAGTGAGGTTTAATACTATTATTAGTGATTTTACTACCCAAGCATTTAATTTTAAATGTACAAGACTATAAAACCTCAAGCTTGACCATACTGACAGCGCTTGAAAAAGCCAAACTAAACGTGGCACATATGATGAGATTTGAAGGGAAGAAAACTTTATGGGAAGAGGAATTTTCAACGTTTCCCGGATTGCTTTCAAAAGCCTTCAAATACGAGAGTGTTTGCGAAAGGTTGAATTACATTGTTCATTGTAACTTAACTATATCATATAGTTACTGTAGACTGATAAATGGGTTAGTCGAAACAGATCTGCATTTCGTGTCTTCTGGCATAAAACTGTTGTCCCTGGGATGTATGTCCAACATGTATTGTAAGCATGCAAATCAACGAGCCTACTTTTACTTCACACTTTTTACGATATTGACCGAGAATACCTTTCCGGCCTTTAAAAAAAATATACAATTTTAACAAATCAGAAGCTGAAGTTAATTACCGTGTTCATCGAATATTCAGAATCCAATATGGCGTGCAACACACGAAAAGGGGCCTTCGGATAAATGCGTAAAAGTGTGTCGTCCAAGATCAGCCTGTGCAGTCTGTGACTAATCCAAGACGACACTTCCCGTTTTTGCTCGATTTTCTGTTTCACGAAAGTCTACTGTATGAAAAAATCTTATGAAGTCGTAAAGTGTTGTCCCGGATTAGCCTGCGCGGACTGCGCAGGCTAATGCGGGACAACACTTTACGCAAATGTCCGAAGGCCCTTTCTCATGTGTTGCACGCCATATACAACTGAAGCATCTATACTTTCTGTTTGTGCTTTTTCAGGGGATCACATAGACTTTATAGCACGTAAGTCCCAAAATGAAGAGTATGTATCTGCTATTAGGAACAAACAATTAACTGTTACTAATGATAACCCAATAGCCTTCACTGATGTAGAAACATTAGTTAGTAACATCACTGTACCTCAACTTGTGCTGCCTAATACGTCTAATATATTGCTGCCTGTACAAAATCATAAAGCTTTACGTGTGTTGCGAAATCAAACTAACAATGTAACTGCTTCACGTGACATTATAACAACAACAGATTCAGGTTTAGTTACACCAGTGATTGGGGAGCTCAGAGGTGTTGAACAAATAGCTGACTATACGAAAGTCTTAGACCCAACGCCAGCTGCCTTATACATGAGTACAAGTGGGTTTATGGATACAGTAAGCTCAAAAGATGGGCAACTTCTTCATGACAACAGGCATAGTACTGAAAACAAGATTTCACCTGTGCTGAAACCTACTCAGCAAGACGCACAACCTGTAAATCGACGATTCTCTTGGCAGAATCACATTCAAAATAATGGAAATGAACACAAGCACAGTCATACAACCAACAAGGGCCATCATCACCATGGTGGAGACACTGACAATGGTCTAATTCGTGAAGATCACGTCATAAATTCACTTCAAACGTCATTCGGTGATTTAGGTGGACTTTCCTTCCATATGCTAGAAACAAGTACAGGTAGTCTACGATCGAGCACAGATGGAATAACGCTAACAACACAGCTAAATAAAATTTCAAAAATTTCTGAAGCCATGTTTTTGATAAACGGAGAGTCATCTAGAAATTACAAGGCCTTTAGGTCGTTACGACCAACCGCAGTTGAACTATTGATGCCTGAAAGTAAGGCCACGAAATCTTTTCCAGATATCGACAGTGCCTCAAACAATATGGTCATTGAGCATGTGCCACTGGAATCGAAAGAACTGAAAATCATGAAACCAAATGTAGGTTCATTTTCAAATGAAACAAGTGGTTTAACTGATTTGGAAAAAATCAAGCTTAATATGGAGATGAATGAAATCGTGGCGCCGAATACAGTCAGAACAAACATAAGTCCGGTCGAAAGCGAAGTTCAGTGGGTGAATATATTTAATTTGCCTCGAAAAACAGTTGACGTTTACGTAGGTGAAGTAGTCGGAACTAGAGCGCATGATCCACCCGCAGCCCAATCAAGTACAAGAAATGCGTTCAGTGGTGCTAATGTGACAGATACTGTCAAATTTGCAATTCATGATCTCTTACCGGGTTTTAAAAAGATTGTCCAACGATGGTCTCGTCTAGGCGTGAACAACAATGCACTAAGTCACCATGAACAGAGTGAAAAGAGAGACGATAATATACAAAGAAGTGCGGTAATTCCTCAAAGAGATACATTTTCTTTTCCTACCGGATCAAACACAAATAATCATGTTCATTTAAATAACAAACCTCCTCTTCATACTCAGATTGTTCACAGTATTGAAAGCGAAAAGGATGAAACAAGAGACCCACAGTTTCAACATCCAAATTTTCGAGTAAATAGCATTAACCTCAATATCAACCAAAACCATGATAACCATGTAAATACCGAGTTAGGTGACAGTGTCGAATTGGAATTTCCAGAAAGAGAGGCACAGATAATTCCGGAGTTGAAACCCGAGGAAAAATTCAAGGTAGAAGGATTCGGTACTAACGCTAAAGATGAAGATGATAACTCGTCTCATAGGAGCCATTCTGTTAACAGACCCGTAAGGGTTCGTCACGCAGAAGATAAACAGGTTGAGCTGAGTGGGCGAGTGTCGGATTTTAATACGGAACTTTTAGACAGAAGACATTTTCCTCGTGACTTATTTTTACCACAGCCAGGTTCTGAGGATCTAACAGCTAACATAGAAAGACTAGAATTTAATACTTTTCAAGAAGAACCTGGTTTGCCAAATAGACGCATACTGTTCCATAGAAACGGAATTCGATGGCATTTCCCCACCAGGGCGTCAAGTATCGATACAGAAAGCGGACAGAATGTTCGTCACGAGATTTTTGAGTTTCTGAATGTGGATTCAACAGCCGACAACCCAATAACCAGACCTTTTGACCAATTCATTGATGACATTAGAGAACGATGGAGTGCCTCTCACAACACACATTTTCAGAACGATAATTTCCATCACTTCAACAGGTTTGAATTCAGTCAACCTAGAAGGCGATCGACACTCACAGTCCATGAATACCCTGAGCAAACAAACACTCTGCTTGGTACGACTAATTTCACACTTATACATTGTGATAATCATAACCTTTTTATCATTATCACTATAAAAAAAAAGATGGAAAACAAATACTATGAAAAAAAAAACTGCTCTATTATTCAATATTTCGGCTATTGCCTTTTTTAAGAGTTTCGAAACATACATTTTATCCCTGTAGAACATTTAGAAAAATTCTTGAGGGATAAAGTGTTTCAAAGCTCTTTAAAAAAGGCAAAAGCCAAAACATCGAAAAATAAAGTGAGGATAAGTGTCTGTTTCGGTGTATGATCGAAATTTCTTTCATCGGTTGAAAAGCAAATACTATTATTTGACGAGAGGCCTTTGCTTTTCACAAGACAATAGAAATTTCGGGTAAAAATGTGGCCTTTGCTTTTCACGAGATAAAAGAAATTTCGATCTTACATTGAAACAAACAATTATCATATTTCTTTCATGCTCTTCACTTTAACCTTTCTTTTTACGGCTTATGCGTATTTTAAGCGAGATCTATTCACTCTAGTGGGATATGGACTTGCTGTAATGATGACGTCATGAGTGGTGTTGACTACGTTATAAAACGTGATGGTCACCCGCTAAAAATTCATTAATTTTCTACAGATATCCGTGGCGTGTGAAAAGTGAAAGTTATAGCATTCACCGGTGAATTATAACATTCATCGGTTAAATATACGGATATAATTCACTGTTAGGTTTCTATAAACTACTGAAAAGCATAAAGGAAGGTTTTTTCCTAATATTTTATTCATTCACTGCGGAATTCATAGACTCATTCGTAAACCAAATAGTTTATGAAATTCAAGAAAATTTGGAAATGTATTCAAATTTCGGTACAATAACGAAACTGTCTGTCAATACACATTCTCACTGAATACTAGTATAGTGCCTTGTATTTTCATGTTCACAGGTCGAGGCTGGATCGGGAAACAGAGGATGCCATTGTTCAAGTTATATAAATAGCTTTCTGTGTTTTTTGTATCAAGTGTTTGGTGAGAGTATATATATTGCTTTAAACTTCTAACCCTTCACCTCTTTACCAGGCGACAAAAGCTGAGACCCGAATCGAAAGTATTTGCAGATGACAAATTACAAGTTGATTTTTCTTTATGATGAGTAGAAATTCATATAAGGTCAAGAGAACATGTCGATTGCAGACATTTTCTTCTTTTTCCACAATGTTTCAAAAACTTTTCTTCCTCGGGGTCATGAAAACACGGGGTTGTTTCGAATTGGTAAATTGTCACTCTTCTTTAAACTGTAAAAACTACGCTTGTACACGATATACTTATATTTCTGTAGTCACATTCTTGTGTAATCCTTTTATGTACAGTGTAACTGTTTTATCTTTATCTTAATCCAGCTTTCAACTTTGATAACACTGTAAATCTCAAGCTGAATGAAAAACAATTTATGACAGAAGAAGGAGAGAAGTGGTTTTGTATAATTATATATTCTGACCATTAAGATTATAATTTACTTTTAAATTCTCATTCTAAGATACGTCTGCTGTTAGGCCAGTCTTAACAATGGGACGTGCAATGCAAGTTACAAGACAGCCAACCTTTTGCGCGTTTGCTTTGAATCTATACTGTCGATTTGTTTATTTATTTATTTATTTATTTTATTTATTTATTTTTATCTGAGCTTATTAATTCTACTGTAAATTAACTTTTTTTTTTCCTTTTTTCAGGTATACCATTTTCAACAGAGTTCGATGATATTGAAGACGTGAAGGGGATATTAAAAGAAATAATAGAATCCCTCTTCAGTATGACAGAAAAAATTGATTCTCTTCAAGGAGCAATCGATTTTATTAATAAGACTGTGCACATGGAAAATCGTCCCATATACAGGCTGGAAGAAACATTACAAAATATTTCGGACTCGCTGGATAATCTAAAAGTCAATATGAATAATATAAACAAAACACTGAATGGGTTCAGAATTTTTCTTAAGCAGTTTGATGGTACCATTTTCGAAGTAGGAGATGTAATGAAAAATTTAGATGAAACGTTCCTGAATTTAGATAAGACTGTTGCATTTGTTGGAAACTCACTTGATGATTTAAATATGACCGTGAATTTTGTCGACGATATACATGTCAGTGGCAATACATCCCTTATACATCTCAACAACAGCGCCTATGATGTAATGAAGACGACGAATTTCGCAAATAGAACTCTGGATAGCATAAGCGATACACTTGAAAGTTTGGAAAATGCTGTCGACGGACTCAATATAAAAGTTGATGAAGTGATTGGAGGAATAGATGGCATAAATATATCATTAAGAAATATCAATGAAACTGTTCAAAATGCATTTAAAAGAATGAAACAGATTAACAACAAAATGAACAAAATGAATTCAACTGTTGATTCCATTGAGCAAACGGTCGAAAGATTGAATAAGACATACAGAGACGTTAATGATGCATTGAACAGATTGAATGAGACTTTTGTTTTCATCAACGGTACTGCTTTGGAAGTTATTCAACAATTGAAATCATCAGACAATAGAGTAAGGAATATTTCAGATGATATGAAGATGATGAGGGAGGGTATGCTTTCAATGAATTCTTCACTTAAAGACACGCTCGACTGGATGGTGTTAATGACCAAAACTCTGAAGAAATTTGATTTAAGTCTGGAAAAAAATAATAACACTTTAACTATTAATATAAAAAATGCCGACCTTATTGAGACGTTGTCTGTTCTTCTTGGAATGAATCATACACTTTTTGAATTTGGCGGTAATGTCGACCACATCAATGGAAAGCTGGATAGTATGGAAAACAATCTTTATGGTTTAGAAAACAATTTGGAACAACTTAGGAAAACGTTGGAGAAAATAAACATCACTTTTAGAAAGTTGAATGATACACTTGAAACAACTAATACAACCGTCAAATCCATTAAACAATCCTTTGGAAAGATGAATCAAAGTATAGAAGTCATCAATCAAACTTCAAATGATCTTAGCCCAGTATTCAATAGTATTGAAAAAACTCTCGACAGGGTCAATGCCACTATAGTGAAAGTAAATGAAACCGTGAATACAACAGAGAGCAATTTACTCAATTTGAATTCGACTTTTCGCAAGATAGGACAAAAGATTGGAAATATTAGAAACCTTACGGTAACACTCTCAGAGTCAATAAAAACTTCTAATGGGTCTTTACCCGATTTAAAGAGCCAACTATATAATGCAAATGAATCTCTCAGAATGATTCATGGTAAAACTAATATTGTAAACCAGTCGTATGAAATGCTTATCGATACACTGTCAAGCATTGAGAAAACTACATACTCTTTATTTTCATCCATGGACGACACAAACATTTCGCTAAGCCGAGTTAATGAATCATTCAAAAATATAAACGATTCGTTGCTGAGAATGGAAGCAAAAAAGATCGAGTTGAGCGAACACCTTGCATTGCTATTAAATTCTTACACAGTCATGAACGAAAGCTTGAAGGATCTAGGTTCAGCGTTTCCCAATTTAATGGAAAATATGGATGACCTTTTTAAATCGATAAAATTCCTTCAAAGCCAGGTTACAGAACAAGCTGGTCTACTTTCGAAGCAGAATGACAGACAGGGCAGAACCTATGACAAATATCGTGTTTTAAGATCTCTGTCAAATAATATGAAAACAATATTACATGAACATGAATATTTACTTGGTCAAGTTAGAAATGTTTCTGCTGAAATCGGTCATGATAGGGATGATTTGCAAAGACTGGTAGAAAATGTCGATGGTGATTACAAAAACATGAAGATGAATTTGAAACTTTTAGCTGACACGCTGCCTCCTCTTCAGGAGGGAGTTCGTAGGTTAAAAAGCAGAAGTGAGATTAGCCTTAGGTCATTACATGATATGACTGAAAAGTTTCATTTAAGTATTGAACAAGCCGATATTCTGAAAAATAGTACCAAAGGATACAAAAATATAAACGTGCCTTTTGACGATATTATTAGAAACAGTACGTCTAAAATTAATGAAATGAAATATGCTTCAGAAAGAATAGAGGCGATAATAGACGAATTAAACCACGAAACTGAACTAGTGTGGAATGAAAAGGGACACCCTGTCAGAATCAATCGCCCCAATACTGAGCTGGTAAAAGATATAAAATTGTTAAATATGGTCTTAAATGAGGTTGATCAAGCATTTGCAGAGACAGAAAGCAAGATAGTTGATATGGGCGTACAAGAAGATGGAATACTGAAGATTTTTGATAATGTGACCTCCCTCAAGAACCAAATAGATACCGTTGATAAACTTACAGAGAATACTAACAGGAAAATAAATGATTTAAAAGAACAAATTAAAACAGAATTAGGTGAGACAAATGCAATCGGCAACACAATTGATGGTTTGGTATCAAAGCTTGCTGAAATGAAGCTTGAATATGGCAATATAAGTGGAACTCACAACGGTACCATAGATACTTATCTTGATTTAGAGACGATGTTGAATAATGCTCAGAAAGATATAGACGGGATGTCAGAGCAATTAAATACCACAGAGGAAGACTTTTTAATGGTTGTAGAGCAGTTTAATCAGACTAAGGAAATTTTTGACAAAACCTCTTTTGGCATCAGTGGAAAAAGTGATTTGAAACTGCAAGGTTATATATCTGACTTCAGAAATAGTGATCGAGCCTTTTCCAAAACACGGATGCGTCTTGATAATATCACAAGTACCTCTGACAACATCACAAAATTAATTAATGAAATAGAGACACAAATCGATTCATTTCAAAATGACTTAGTGGATAAAGCTAAGTCGCATAATTTTCTTAAACAGAAAAAACCAACGGTGCTTGGTCGCTTCAATGAAACAGAAAATAACTTCGGTAGTCTTAAAGACATGCTCACAGTTCTGCAAGAAAAAACTGATCGTTTACTAGATATAGCTGATGCAATTAAAGATAGATCGAAGCTATTGCCAAACACTGATATAACACTTAGCTTGGAATACAGAAGACTACATGACGCACAGAAAACAATGGATTTGCTGAACAGAAACTTGTCCACACTCCAGAAATCAGTTTTAGATGCAAGAACACGATTAGAAAAGTTACCGGACGACAATTTGCCCTTCACAAGCCTCAGAAAAGGTTATGAATCGCTCGAAAATACTATTGATAAATTTCTTACCGAATCGGAAGTTCTTTCCGCGAAAGGTGCCAGTGTTTTTGATGACTTACAAAGTGTATCACAGGAATTAGACGCAGTCGACCGATTACTTGACAGGTATAATGCAACTCGTGTATTTATAAATGATATGGGTAATGATGTTAGAGGAATTATGGTAACTACAAGAGACACTGAAAAACTTTTGTCTCAGACAAAAGACAAATTTCATGAATTGGATTCATCATTAAAAGAAATTGAAAAAAGCTACAGTAACTTTACGGCAACAAATGTTAATTTGTCAGAGTCCTTTGTTCCAGTGGCACTTAAGGAAATTCAAGATACGCTCCGACAGTTGACAACGAATTTTAATAGATCTCAAAACCTGTCGGACATTTTGTCCAAAAACTTCACGTCTTTAAACACTACAATGGGACAAACAGAATATAATCGCACAAATATGAATTCAATTATAGATAATGTAATTCTAAAGCCAGCAGATACAATTCGAAAGAATGTCGTTCGATTGAATACATCACTTGTTGATATCCTTTCGTCTTTAAAAGTACTTGATGTGAATATAGATGGAGTAAATGAAACTCTCCACACAACAAATGAACAGCTGTTCATCGATCGACAGAAGAAACTTCTTGCTGATTCGAAATTTCCTGATTTGGAAAAAGAACATTTGCGTCTGAACCGTTCTCTTCTTGACTTGAATTCCATTTTCTTCAATGTAAGCGGTAATGTTAGTGAAGTAATGCAAGACTTAATCAAACTAAATAATCGTATTGGAAAGTATCCTAGAATTGATATATCCAATGATGATTTAAACAACGTTTTACTCAATTTAACAGATTCAATGTTACCAATTGGATCAAAATTAAATGAGACAGCAGTGGATCTTGATTCAACACAACAAATTCTGTTTACAAGAGACGGAAAGCGTTACACAAACAACGAAACTATTAGTGAAATGCAAGATCGATATAAAAAGGCTTTCGATTCTATGAAACGTATCAATAAAGTAGTTGATTATCTAAAAAGCGAATTGTTTAAGTCAAATGATAAACTTCGACAAGTACAGGAAGAAATATTTTCACTGGATAAAAGCGTAGACAAACACCGTTTGCTTGATACAATATGGAATGGAACCATGAATGAATATTTTATCATACAAAATAATACAAACATTGTGGGGGAAAAAGCTGTGAATATTGAAGATCAGCTGGGGAATATTCGAGACAGGTTTATTCCTTTAAAGGACCGCTTTGGTAACATAAGTGGCACATTTTTTTCTGATTTAACAGAAGATTTCGAAGGAAACCTGAGTAAAGGTTTCAATAATTATAAAGCTGTATCAGATAACCTAAAGATTATAGATAAACATATAAATCTAATGGATGAATTATTAAAGAACATGAATAAGGCAAAATCCTATACAATTACAGACAGAAAGGTATTAAAAGATGCAAATATTCACGAAAATGAACAGCTTATTAATGCATCCGAAATTATAGATACACTGGAAAGTTTATTGAATGGCATTGGAATTGAAACAGAAGTGCTTAATGAGACCGTTGCTTCATTGGACGAAGACTTACTCGATGTTATTGTACGCCTGGAACGTCAGGAAAAAAAAGAATACTATGAAAAATTTTCACTCCAAGATTTATATGATCGAGTAGGCAATACGCTCAAAGTTGTTGGCTTGAGAAAGAATATTACCGCGGATGGACTAGAGAATGCGACATATTCTCTTCTAAACATTCAAGAAAATATAAGACAAATTCCAAGTATAAATATCTCAACAGAAGAAGTTAGGAATCAACTTGACGATGCACTACAAGTAATTCGGGATGCTGATACCAGTCTTGAAAACTGGAAGTCACAACACATATTTATAGGAAACTTACTTAATTCCCCAACTGGCTATCCACATTCTGATAATGAAACAATAGGAAATATGAAAGAACGTTTTAACACCATTTATCAAGAACTACAAAAAATTCTGAATGACTCTGACAACATGACACAGCATATGAGTTTTATATCAAAGACCACGATACCAGAGCAAAGTCGAATTATGAATGACTTAGACAGATTATTATATCAGTACAGTGCAGCTGATGACCAGTTACAATGGCTCAGTCAGTCAGGAGATCGTTTGCAAAATATTATAAGAGAAAACAGATCTCTGCATAAAAAGAGAGAAGATTTGTCAAATGAGGTCATGGCAAGTTTTGCTGAATTAAACACAAGGCACAAGAATATAACGACCCCAGAAATTGAGCACTCAAAAGACCTTTTAAAAAGTAGCATTGAAGAAAACCTAAATTCTATTCGAAACATGGCAAAAGCCACAAATATCACTTCAGAATATATAAAGCAAATGAAAAGTCAGATAGATTTATATTCAAATTCATTATATGACAACTATTCAACATCGGATGGATTGAAGAAGTTTCTGAAAAATTTCAGTAAGATGAACAGTTCACTCACAAGCGAAATTGTAAAAGTGGATGAAGATATTCTTAATGCAGATACAAAGGGTAATGAACTCGACCGCAAATTGTATTTAACTAAAAAAACGATTAAAGCATTTCAGAATCTACTAGAGCAGAAAGAGAAAGATTCTCATGCTACTTCAGAGGCTCATGCACTGCATAAAAAGTACAAACACGCACTTCAAGCCCTGAACAACTCTACTGAGCTCATCCAAAGACTCAAAGGTCCTCTCATTGAAACGCAAAACTCTGCAAAAAATCTGACAACTTATTTAACGAATGTTCCAGCAGTTAATATATCCATGGAAACTGTTGAAGAAGAAACAAATGAACGTCTTGATTTCCTACGAAATAGCAATGATATTGTCAACGAGTTAAAAGACCGCCTCATGCACTTTAACTATTCATTAAACGAAGCAAATACAACCGATTACATCAAAAACAATACAATCGACGATATCAAGCAAAGATTTTCTAATTTGACAAATATTGCGGATACAACCCTTATGGACATTCAAAGTTTAGTCTCTAATCTTTTGGACTTAAAGAAATCCAATAACGCTACACAACGTTTTATACGGCAAACAGAAAATGAACTTCAAGATTTAGACAAGTTTGCTAAAATAGTTCGGGATATTGTTGAAGATGTAAATTCTGTAGAATCTGTGTATGAAAATGTCAGTAAGTCTCAGAGGGAAATTAAACGTTTGATACAAATAACAAATTTAAATATGACGGCAACCCAGAGCTTGTATTCAGATGTTCACAGCCCTAAACTTATAGAAAGACTTGAAGCAGTGAGAGATTTGACCAACAGTCATATTCTTGAAACTAAAAAACTTGATCAAAATCAAGATAATATTCGAGCATTAGTTATTGAAAACAGTGATAAAGCTAAATATTTGGACTCTGAAATGCATAGGTCGGTCGACACATTAAGTAAACTTCAAAATAAAACTGAGTTAATTCGCAGTCTTGCCAATGAATTAAAGGCAGCAGTGGACACTGCAAACTCGTCAATTAATTTACAGTTAACAAACCATAGTATTTTACTGGAAGAAATTATACAAACCAACACACTTTTGGACGATTTAAAAGAGGCCCTCAAGCAACAACAAATGGTAGACTTTATTGAAGGTCACTTTCCCATGTTAACTAATAAGTACAACTTTGCAAATCAAAGTTTAAGTGATACAGGCAGATATATGGAAGGATTCAACAAAAAAATGAAAGAAATTAATGACTCACTCTCAAATTTATCTTCTTTGATATCTCAGCATCCAATCATAAATGTTTCTGTTATAGAAAACATCGATGGTTATAAGAATTTGACAGATGAGTTCAATAATGTCCTGGGACATACAAATAACGTCAGAGGTACATTTAACGATCTTTCAACAGCCTTAATTCAAAGAATAAGAGAACAGGACTCTATAGGGATACTTGAAAAAAGATACAATGATTACAACAAAACCCTTGATGGCATTCTGACCAACATCTCAAAAGTAAACTCTACGACAGCAGAACTATTTAATGCTGCATTTGAACAGCTAAACGATCTCACCACAATTAAAGATGAAATAAAAAACTTTGATAAAGTTAGGAACGACACAAATGATATTCGGCACAACATGAACCAAATCAGCATTGAAGCTAGACGGCTAAAGCATAACTTGACTGCACAGAAAAATCGAACAGACAGTGTTAAAAGAACACTGGCTCACATAAAAGGTAGATTAAAAACTATAAATAACACTGCCTTAAATGACTTCGCAAATAGTGTTTTGAATGAGGTAGATGAAATCGACCGAGAGATAAATCGACCAATATCAGAATACAAGACTGTAGAGGAATTGTTTGAAACTCATATGTCTTCGTTGAGAAAGATTGAAAATACCTTTGACCGACCAATATTAGACGTAAACACACTGTCTGAAAAGTTAAATGAAACTACTGTCAATTTATCTAAAGTGAAGTACGGTATACATCGTATTGAAGATAGAGTTCGTTCAGATTTATCAAACGGTCTTGCCAATCGCAGTCGGTCCTTAACTGATCTCGAGTCTAAGGTTAAAGATCTTATCGATGACTTGCTTGAGGTTGAGAAACAAAAGTACTTGGAGGCTGAGCTACCTGCTCTGTTAGATCGCTATAAAAGTCTGTATGAGAATTTGACAGATTTAGAGATGGGTTATAAATCTACGGTTGGAAAGGTTTCAAAAGTTAACGAGACGTTTATTGCTCTGACAGAAAATATATCTATGGACTACAATATTGATTTTAACACCTCGGAGCTTCATATGGAAATAAATCGAATTGAAAATGACACAAACAACAATATAAATATCCTTGAAGCACAAAGACGGCTCTTCGGTTCAATAGATGGAAGGGTTTTTACCGAAAGTTTCTGGGACAATTATACCATAGACGGAATAAAAAAGAAGTTAAATGGGATCGAAGTCATACTTAACGAAATAAATAACAATGCATCTGAAATCAAAAGGTCAAACAAACAGACCATAAACGAAACTAACGTAATTAGATCTGAAATGTCAGCTATATCAAAATTGATTACCCGTTACATAAAACAGAAAAATATATCCCTCGAACAAGGTGAGCGGCTGACAGCCACGGCTGAAAATATTAACCAGACCGGAGAGAGTTTTAAGGAGATCAATTCGTCATACCATTCCCAAAAACTTATTTTGAGAGAAATGACTAATTCTCACAAGGAACTTAAAAATCCTAAGATACACAAATTAATTACCGCAATAGAAAATTTACTCACTGATAAAGTTGAATCAAGCATACCATTAATAGACGATCTGAGAAACAGAATCGAAGACAGAATGACAGAAGCTTCGAGAAATCACAGAACCACAAAACAGCTATTGGATGAGACGCATACATTGCCCAGTGAACTGGACGGATTAATAAATGATACAGAAAATTCACTTTCAGCGATTGATTTGCAAGAAAAAGAAATAAAAATGAGCTATGAAAATTTTACGGAAGAGGCCAATCGAATAAACAATTACCTGAATGAGTCAGAGTCTCTTCTTCTAGAACTAGAGCAAAGTTTTAAAGAAGAAGGAAAACGACGATATCTAGCTAAAATGCTTCCAAAAATAATTGATTTGTACGAAAGTGTTTCTATTTATATAATGAATACGTCAGATGAAAGTAATCGCACTGAAAACGCACTTCTTGAAAGCCATTTATTGCTACAGAACTTTACCAGCCAAATGAGAATTCATGACAATCTGAATATCTCCCATGATTTTATAGAACACAGACTAAGAGATCATCAATCTATTTTGCAAGATGTTCGGGACAACTTAACAAGAATAGCTGACAGCATAAAGTCCTATTCCCCACATCTTTTAAATACAAGTGATATCATACAAAACAAATCGATGGATTTACCTGACCTCAAAGTTTTATTGTTTGGACTAAAGGATGGTATAAGCCGTCTTGAAAATAATACAGACATTCTAAGTGAAATTCTATCTAAAATGAATAATGACAATAACGGATATAAGCACGATCTCTATAGCTCACAGGATCTTTTCAGCAGATATGAGAAAGTCAAAGAAAATCTTATTAAGACAAAATCATTATTTAATGAGATTAACAAACAAAGCGAAAGTAGAACAGAAGTCCTAAACAACGCACACAAAAACCTTCGGACTCTAAATGGCTCATTACAAGCTATGCACAAGATGTATGAATCAATTCCATTTGACAATGCAAAGTATAAAAAGATGCTGAGAGACGCAGATGATAAATTAAAGAATTTAACGGACAAGAATTTAGAAATCAAACCCTTAATTAACAAAACTGAAAACGATATTAGCACTATGGAAAGAAGTGTTCATCAGCCTTTTCAAAATACTGATCAGCTTAGAGAAAGTGTAACGCTACTAAAGGAAATGCTTCCAGATACCGAGAAAAACATAGAAACAATTCAAGCCTTCCTTACTAACATCGATATTGAAATTCCAGCTGTGAACCTGTCGATGAAATCATTAGTGAATGAGGTCAATGAATTAAACAAAACATTATATAACGAAAATGAAAAGATGAAATACTCAGAAGAGAGGATGCCAAAATTACAAGCTAAGTATAATATTGTGAATATGACGTTTGACATGACAAATAAAAGTCTTCAAATTATGAGAGACAATATAGATAAACTAAATGAAGATATTCGAAGTGTGAAAAAGAAAATTGGTCAATTTGAAAATATAAATATTTCAATGACGGATTTAGAGGCAAATGTAACTTATATGGAAGATCGTTTGACAGTTATGCAAGAGCATTATGACAACGTCAAAGAAGTTGTAGAAAAATTACAAATTGATTTAGCTGAAAACAACATTTACGGAGAAAACGTATCAATGAATGAGGCAAAAAGTACCTATGATGGTTTCAACAAAACTTTAGACACACTTGAAAGTGTTTTAAGAAAAGTTGATATGGAAATAACAGAAATGGATGATCACTTGATGTTTATAAATGACACAATTATCTCTGTTAATGACTCATTGACAGGATTTGAAATTGAAACCAGAAGAACAAAGAATACGCAATTTGATCTAGATGATATAGGGAAGTCTATTGATGTTGTTAACTCAAGTATTGGTGAATTATCAATGACTCTCGAGACTTTAAATGATTCTTTTAAGTCGATGGAAAGACTGTATGGTGATGTGATAGGTGTATTATCTAAGAATAACACACAGTTTGCAAAAGAATTGGGAGTCTTAAAAGCCAAGATAAATGATCTAAATGAAGATGTTGCAAATCTGTATAGAAATTATGTGGCTTCATCTGAATTACAAGAAAAAATGCAAAAGGAGCTGTTCCAGAATATTTCCTCAACAGATGTGCTTAATAAAGCTCTCTCCAACATTAGGGGCACCTTCATGAATTTGTCCAATTCATTAGGTATATTATCCGAACAAGTTACAAGCACAGGAAACACATCTAACTCACTAAATTCGACGCTGAACAGTCTTGGTGAAATTCTTACAAAATTAAATGAGACTCTTTACAATGAACAGGTTAAGCACAACTTCTTGACATCAAATTACGGCGATCTTCAGTCAAAGACCAAAAACATTGAATCGTCGTTTGTTAAAACAGATAAGTTCTTGTCTAATGTAATACTGACCATTGAAAATGGTAACGAGACACTTAAGAAATTGAATGATAAACTAAATTTACACAAGAATCTGGATATTCCACTTGACGGTGAACATTCAACGATGCAATCACTTTTCCAACAAATTGACAAAATCAGTGGGTACCAAAACGATTCAAGGGATAATTTCAAAACGATCATGAAAAACATCACAGCAGCTTTGGATAGTTCTGGTGATATTGCGGATATAAGGCGCAATTACGCTATTTTGAATGGGACTTTAGATGAATTAGATAGCAATATCAATTATATCAATGAACAGCTCAATGTTACTCAGAATAACACTTTTGCTGTAGAGAACGATTTAAAGGAACTATTACGCTCCGTAGATGCTTTCAATAACGTTTCCTATTTTGCTAATGACACTGTGTCTATAGTTGAAAACCTGAGCAACAAACTAAAGAATACTAAAGATATTATAGATGGAACAAACGAATCTATTGCCGCATTGGAACGCATGACCAGTGAAATGGTGGAAACATACGCGAATGTTGATGATCTTATATTAAAGGAAAACTTAACTTCGATTATGACAGAACTTGCAGCTCAGGCAGAAATTCTACAAAATATAAATAGCAAACATAACAAATTAGAGAAGAGTGGTAAGAAAGCAAAGGAATTGAACGAAGAAGTACAGGAAAGCCTAAAACAGGTTTTAACTTCCAAACAGGAACTCGACTCTGTTGTAAAGAATGCCACAGAAAACGTTGATTACATTTTTTCTGTAGCTTCAAACACCACACAGAATAATTCTGATTTAGATCTGCGCTCAGTTGAAGTACAAAACAATATCAGTAGTTTGGAAGACAAACTAAGAGATCTAAATGAAACATTTTACGAAGAAAAGATAAAGATCGACTTTGTTAAGCAGAATTTTCCCAACGCTAATGCCCGCTACAATTCCCTTAGTCAGGATATCGCATTAGCTGAGGAAGGTATGAAAAGTATATCGACCGAGTTTATAGAAATGAATTCTTCTCTCAGCGATATAGGCAGAATTATTGGCAATTTCTCGGCAGTAGACATACCGCTAGATGTAGAGAAAAACGTTGCTGATGATATTAAAAAAGAAATATCTGAACTGGAAAATTTCTACAGAAGTATATCGAGCAACTTTGACGGTCTAAATGTAACAATACTAAAGGACAGGAACAAGACTTACAGTGACCTTAGGAACGAGTACAAAAACTTCGATAGTATCACTGGAGGTATCAAAAGTGATATAGATCTGCTTGGTAATCGACTGAAAGCTCTGAACGATAAATTACATGGATTCAATATTTCGCTGGCAGACTTTAATTCAACACTTAACGAATATGATAATACGATAAGTAATGCAACTGGTTTGTTTGAAGAAATACGAAAAGTAAACGAGTTGCTTACCGGCACAAATCAGACGGTGATAGATATGGGAAATACACTGAAGCGATTAAACGAAACGTTACAAATTATTATTGCAAACTTTACAGACGTCAAAGACCCTGTTCTGCTAAATGCCAGAGAAGCCATTCAAAACCTTCTCAATGAAACGATGAAAAGATTTTTGCTTCTGAAGAATACTACCTCCAAAATGAACAAGCTCAAGGACAAAACAGATGAAAATGCTTTTACTTTAAACAGCACACTTTTAGTGAATAAGAAAAATATGGCCGATTTGAAAAAGGACATAAATTTTGCAGGCGAAAAAACTAATAATATCATTTCTTTCTTGGAAATGATCAATGAAAATCAGACCACTGCGAACAAGTCATCAGAGGAGATCGAACCACAAATTCAGACAATTATCGAAAAACTTAAAGACCTCCATTCTTCATTTGAAGAAGAAAAGGCAAAACTAAGGTACATCGCCGACAAAAAACCAGGTTTGCAAAAGTATTTCAAAGATTTGGATAATGTTTTCAATGAAACAAATAGCAAAATTTCAAAAACGGAGACGAACCTTGCAGATCTCAAGTTTTCTATCGAAAGAGTTGGTGACCGCTTAAACAGGTTCAAACCAATAAATATAACAACTGAACAGGAGATGATACAATGGCAAGATTTACGCAGTTCTGTTCAAGAAAGTTCGATAGAATTTATAGAACTCGGCAGAATTTATAATCACATAAAGAAAGATATGAGCCGATTAGATGACAGGAATAGAAGTATTACCGAGATGAAACAGCAATATAAAGAAATAAACAAAACTCTAGATGACATTTTGGACGGCCTTTCAGTGATAGGTAAGAGACTGAATACCGTTGCAAAAGAAGATAAAAATATAGAGAAGGATATTAAAGGATTCGATGATATGATGGATAATTTCAAAACTATGCAAAATAGTGCTAAAACACTACTAGAAAAATCAAAAAAGATGTCGAAAGAATTCGAACGTACCAAATCTAACTTTTCTGTGTCTTTATCAGATATTTCAACAGTGAAAGATACAGTGCATGACATGGAAAAAAAGTACAAAATTCTTTCTGATAAAACGCTGACAAAAACATTGCCTGAAATTAAAGCAGCTATTTCTAGTACAAATAACAGTGTGAGAGATTCTATTCAAACCTTAAGAACACTGAATGCCTCCTTGTATGATACAATTTTGGAAACCCAAAGATCCTCATCCAAGTTACAAAACGCGGGCCTTACAAGGTTAAATGCTGAAAGTGTTATTGAAAGTGTCAATAAAACGATTTCTAAATTAACTGGTGACCTGGAGAACGTCAGAAGAAACAGTTCTGAATTTAAAAGAACGCTCTCATCCACTCGAAAGAAAACATTAACAACGCAAGAAAAAATACAAAAAATGAACCACACATTATCTAAAGAACTTCAGAAATTCCTCTATGTGAATAAGATATTGCCAGTTCTCAAAGCAAAACACAAAGTTGCAAATTCAACTTTCAGAGCAAATGTGCCCGACGTCGAAAATCTACAGGCTCAAATAAACAACGTGGTAAAGGTTATAGAAAGGATTAAAGAAAAGATGCGATTATTCAACATCCAAGACTCAGCTAGTGCAGTTGAAAAATGGAATCAGTCAATCAATAAACTAAATAAAACTGTGACTGATATCGTTATACGCAACAAACAGACTTCGAGAAAATTAGCAGAGCTGAAAAAACAACTATGGAAGAAGGAACCCATGTATACAAAACAAGAGAGTCTTAAAAATGTACAGAAACGAATGGAAGGCTATAACAAATCGTTAGAGGACATCATGGCTGCTGTTCATCAGATAGATATTAAGCTTATAGACCTTGATGAAACATCTAAAGCTCTGACTGATACATTAGTTGACCACGACAACATGTTAACAACAACCCCTGAGCCTGTTGGTCCACCAGAATGTGAGTAAAAGTATTTTTTTATTATTATTATTATTGTAGTGTTAGTTCTTACATGTGAGCCATGCTCTGGGAAAAGGAAGTTTAACCCTTTACTGCACAATGACGCCTTTTGACGCCCCTTGGAAAGAAGACTTTTGAAAATATGGTGGGAAAAGGAGAAAATGCTGGTAACCAGCATTTTCTCCTTTTCCCACAATGTTTTCTACCTGATCAAAGAAAAATTGCACCATCTGAGCCATATTGAAATTGTCGTCTGCAAATGCTTTCAATTTGGACAGGGCTAAAATTTTGTCGTCTGGTAAAGGGTTAATGAACCTCCGTGATATTATTCAAAGCAAGTCATCACATAATTATGAACCAATAACATTAATTTCATCTAAGAATCGAGTCACTAGGTGTACTGGTCCTTTGAAATGCAGAAAGTTTACCAATAACAAAAAGTTTCGACCCAAGTCAGCCTGATCAGGAAGACCTGGGTCGAAACTTTTTTGCAGATGCATTAAGCCCTTTTATCACAGAGCATGGCTCATGTATTTTAAGGTTTTTTTTTTTTTTTCTGGCGGAACACCATCCGGTCACATCAGTGGGACCTGCTTCATCGGTACTCTTACATTCGACCTTCACCTTTGTAGGCGAATGACTAAACACTTTAAAAGACGATGAAATTTTAGACCTAGCCCAATTGAATGGCATTTGCAGACGACACGTCTGTTGTAAAATCAAAGTCTGAAGTTATCTCTTAAAAGAGTTTAAAAAAAAAAAAAAAAAAAGAGAAAAGCAGAAAATGCTGGTTACGAAGATTCTTTCTTTTTCTCCCACAAGCCTTTTTCCTTCAGGTTCATGAAAACACGGGATTGTTTGGCATTTTAAGGCGTAAACCACTAAGCCACCGAAAAATGAGTTCATTAAAAATGAGCTTTAACTAAATAATGAGATTCGGAGGACTAAATGAGATTCTAAGGAAAAAGAACGAGGATTTCAAACACAAATTTTAACCAGGATTGTTTCACAGAACACTTTCAAATATTTTGAACTGTTAGGATTCAGCCATACAGTACGATCAGATATTTCAAACACGACAGCTTCAGAAAGAAAAAAAAACTTCTTTTTTTTTTAACCGTCGAGGATTTGATTTTTGCTCAATCAAATTTCAAAACCAGTATTGTTTCACAAAAGCCTGTATATGTCTTAATATGGGGGAAAAAGGAAGTCTACTGCATTGCAATGGTCCATTATACCAAGCAAGTCATGACATTATTCTCGATCCATAAAATCAATTTTTCCAAACAACTGAAATGAACCTTGAGGTAGAACGGTTCTTTTGCATTCAGAAAATGACCCATAGCAAAAAGTTTCGACTCAGGTCAGCCTGCGCGGATTGCGCAGGCTGACCTGAGTCGAAAATTTTTGCAGATGCATTCATCCCCTTTTTTACAGGGTATAACTAAAATTATATTTTAAACCGTCAGGGATTCAATTCTCGAGTACGGACGTTGGTACCATCGGCAGAGATCCGGGGATAGCCGAGTGTTCTGTTGGCGATCTTACCGACTGGGAAATTATGAAAATCACCAGACAGCGAGGTAACAACAGGGAGGAAACGGTTGCCGCATGGAAACTTGGCCTTGGTATGTTTGTTGTTATAAGATCTCTTTTCTGTATAATTTATAAATTTTGTTACATATAAATGAGCCATGAGCCATGCTCTGGCAAAGGGATCGTTAATGCATCTCCGTGATGCATTATGCAACGCAAAAAAGTCATAATTTTGGATCCATAAAAATCCATTTTTTTTTCTAACAACCGGCTGAATCCTTGGGTAGAATCGACATGCAGAAAACTGACTTGATTATATGATGTTGAACGCCGTTTTCAACATAATTTCATTTATATCGCCGCGGCCAGTGCACATATCCATGCTTTCCTGGTGTGTCTTTTACCAGTACTACTCACAATATTCTTTCTGACTGACCGCTTTTCCACATAATCATCGGTGAAAAAATGATCAGCGGTGAGAGAAGAATGATTCCTGTCGCAATGACTACCATCAATCCCCGGAAAGGAGTTGGCCGAGCCGGGGATCGAACCAGCAACCCCTCTGTTCTCAAGTCCTTTACGCTAACGACTGAGTTACGGGGGCTCGATAGAAAATTGACCAAATACTAAAAGTTTCTATCCAGGTCAGCCTGTGCTGACCTGTGCTGACTGCACTGGCTGACCTGGGTCCATACTTTTGCAGATGCATTAAATTCCCTTTTCACAAAACATGGCTCAAGTTTTTTCAGTAATATAACATGAAAGTCCTTTTCCACGTCAAAATGATACACAAAGGACAAAAGAGAAAATTGCATAGAATAGAATAAAATTCTTTGTGAATCTATTTTCTACACTCCTTACACACATTCTATATTGCAAGAAAAAATAGTTTCAAAAGGATATTATCATATGAAATCGAAATAATACAAGTGTTTACCGATACATCATCATCATCATCATCATAATTATTATCCAATGAAAGGGGCCAGAAAAATAATCCGGGACAGACGAATATCTGTGAAGAAGTCAGAGAACTCGACTGGAGGCAGTCTGGCAGTCAATATCCGGTCCTTGCAGTGTGAAGACGAGGCCGCCTACTACTGCTCGCTAGACACTTACCGCAGATATCCTCTACGGACTGATATTGCTGTACAGAGTGAGTAATGCTAAATCTTAACTCTTTCAGAGCCAAATGAATGGGCCGTGCTCTGGCAAAAGGGGGCTTAATGCATCGACGTGATACATACGACCAAGCAAGTCATCACATGATCATGGATCCATAAAGTCCATTTTGTTTAACAACCGACTGAATCATGGGGAAGAATCGTCCTTTGACATAAAGAAAATTGACCAATAGCGAAAAGTTTCGGCCCAGGTAAGCTTGCGCGGATTGCGCAGGCTGACCTGGGTCGATACTTTTCGCAGATAGGATAAGCCTCCTTTTAATAGAGCATGGTTCAAATAAATGTGACCCCTTTAAGCGGCCAAAAATACGATCTACTGATTCTCAGACTGGTGGTTAGTTGTCAGGCTTGACTAAACAAGCTGACGATGTAGATCAATGATCAGCTGCACCTTCTTTGCAGCCTGATCTTGATCTATATCGTCCGTAAATGCCCCCTTCTTTGCCTGTGAAGCTGAAATGGTTAAATGGTAGTGAAAGTGAACTGCGCTCTAGGCAAAGGGGTTTTAATGTATCTTCGTAATGCATTATACTAAGCAAGCTGTCCTTTGATATGGATGCATTTTTGTCTAAAAATAGGTGGGTAAATTCAGACATGTAAGAGAAAGGTAAAATAGTCCTTTGCCGTTCAAAAAGGTTATCAATAACAAAAAGTTTTGGCCCTAAGGTTAGTCCGCACAGGTAGAGACAGGTAGATATGGGTCAATATTTTGTGATTTGTCCAATTTCCCAGGGTCGTTAAAATTCGGGTTTGTGCAGTAATGGGTCAATTAGATAACGCAAGGTACTTTACAGCAATACTTTGACACATTGTTTATTATATACCTGTAAGTTTTCCGGGTTAAATACATGCGTCGCACGCGGCTAAAATCACACACGACGGAAAAAAAATCCGTATTCCACTCAGTGGAATACGGTTCCAAATATGGTATGATGACGTAACACTGTATCCACGTGAACACGGCAGCCATTTTGATTGTTTTATATGTTTAACACAATGGGCGTGGTGGAAATAATACTAAATAAAATTCATCCGCCATTCATGAAAAAAAGATGTTAACGCCTACTAAACCAATTTTTCTTATAACTATGCTTCGTTTTCGAATAAAATTGTCACTAAATGCATATATTTTGGTTTTTGGTAGTTTAGGTATATAATAAATGGAATATTATGTTGTAGTGTGTTTCCTGGGGCTTGTATTTACTTCTCGCTGCGTGGGAAAATTTTGATATCGCGCGAGACCTTCGGTCTCGCGCAATATCAAATTTTCCCAGGCAGCGAGAAGTAAATACAAGCCCCAGGAAACACACTACAACATGATATTCCGTATGTATCCTATTCCAGCCCCACCTGAAGATTCCCTTGACCCCGATTTCCCTACCGAAGTATTCGAGGATAAAGTTGCCAACTTTTCTTGCACTGGACATCCGGGTTATCCAAATGGACAATTGATCTGGAAAGTGAAACATCAGAATGAAAAGACATTTAAGGATTTCACCTTCTACAGGTAGGCAGAAAAGGAAATAGAAATGGAGAAATGCGAAAAGGAGGACGAAGAAAGTGAGGTAGAACAAGAGAATGTGATAGAATGAGGAAAAAAGAGATAGGACGAGAAAGAAATGATAGAAGAAGAAAGTGAAAAAGGACAAGTTAGACGTATAGAATAAGAGAGGTAGATAACGTAGGTTATGTAGGTAGAACAGAACAGATAGATATAACTAGTAAGATGGAAAGAACAAAAAGGCAGACAGAAAAAGACATGGAGATAGAACATTTAAGATAGATAGAAAAAGACAAGGAGATGAAGCAAGACAGGGAGATAGAACTTGTAATGTTAACAGAGCAAACGATGGAGTGAACACAAGAGGTGGTAGAACACGTAGGTTAGATAAAAAGAGATAGATTTTGAGAGAGAGAGTTTGAGAGAGAGAGAGAGAGAGAGATTTTGGGACAGAGAGAGAGCGAGCGAGAGAAAGAGAGAGAGAGAGAGGGTGTTTGCGTGTGTGTGTGTGGGCAGAGAACAAGACAGTTGGATGGAACATTTGCATCTGTAAATGCTTTTAAAATCGACGAGTCTAGTATTATGTCGTTTGGTAACAGAGTTAACTACAGCAGTTTTACTGTTTTATTTTAGCGCCAAGAAAAAAGTCACAGACGTCGACTGTATACGTAGCGAGACCAACACGGTGGAGTACCAGTTTGATATGACGTGGAACAACTCGAAAATCAGATGTTACATCGAAAACACAGACTTCTACGGCGAGGGCATCATTCGTCTTCTACCTTGTGGGTATTTATTACAGCTGTAAAAATTGGTTTACATAAATTCTTAAAGTTTTACAATACAAGTGGTTAAATGCATAAATAATGTGTTTTTCTGCTTTGTAAATAGGAAATTCATACCACTAGAACTTATATAGTATGCAATAGTCAGATTACAGCTCTCACTCGAGAAACCTTTCATTATCAGTTTATATTATTATCTATGTTTGGGATAACGGGTTTAAAATCACGTACTGTGACGAGATAATTTATAAACCCTATTCGATAACGTTTATATTATCTCGTCACGGTTTATCTCGTCATGTATTCCCCAAAACAAACAATAATATATGTTTGGGATAACGGGTTTAAAATCACGTACCGTGACGAGATAATTTATAAACCCTACTCGATAACGTTTATATTATCTCGTCACGGTTTATCTCGTCATGTATTCCCCAAAACAAACAATAATATATGTTTGGGATAACGGGTTTAAAATCACGTACCGTGACGGGATAATTTATAAACCCTACTCGATAACGTTTATATTATCTCGTCACGGTTTATCTCGTCATGTATTCCCCAAAACAAACAATAATATAAACTGTTAGTGAAAGTTTTATCGGGTTAGCGTTATACTGTAAGTACCTGTGTAAGTTAGCCAAAACATAAACCATAAAGATGTAATGAAATTATTCTTTTAAGTCCGGAAAAACGATGGTTAGAAATAGAATAGAAAAGATATCGAGGCGAAACTTTCTCTCTGTTTCAGATAAACTTGCCGGTAAAAAAACTTGTTGGGTCGAGGGAAAGATATCTTAAGGATTGGGGTTTGATGTTAACATTGTTACTAGTAGTAGTATTTTATGAGAAAAAAGAGTAGGTGGTCGAAAGCTGGGTTTGATCAAGTTTGCGGAAAACACGCATATCCCTAGCGCAGATATTTTTGTCGTTTCATCGCTTTTAATCATAAAAGAAAGACTTCAGCTGCGCTTACCAAACAATAAATATCGCAACCTTTTTTTAATTTAATGTTCAATGATTATTTTCAGACGATATATGTAACAAAGTGCGATTTCTGGGCACGATAAGCCACCCGTACACCCCACATAAGTATATAGTGTGTGGTAAGGAACTCAACATCATGCAGTGTCCTGGTAACACGTGTTACGATAAGAAGGAAGAAAACTGTATACGGTGCAAAGCTGGGCGTGAGTATTTTACAGATTCTGTTGTTGTTATTGTCAACAGTAGTGAAAAAAAACTTTTGAAGAGTGAGCTTCTGAAAATTACATATTGTAAAAAAAAGCATCGCATTAGCATCATAATAAAACGATGCTTGTGATGAATTGGTTCGTTTATATTGTTAATTCTCTTTTGAAAGGAGATGTGTTGATAATATCTTGATATTTTGGATCCCTCTGCTCCCTGTTTTTGTCTTCTAGACTACAAAATTATTGCCAGTATAACTGTATATTGATTGCATTCCGTCCCAAAAGACACAGAGGAAAGTAATAGTAAATGATCACATGCATGTCATCTGTCCGAATATATAGCTCCAGTGTCTCTCACCTGATGGACCTGCTACTCGCAGAGATCTTTTTCAAGATTATATCTCTTTCTATTGTTACTAAAACAGTCCCGAGTTTTAAGGTCTCTGCAAAAGAAAGCGTTCGAAAACATGTTGCATTAATTAATTACATATTATTCATACATGCATCTGTTTATTTTCAGAGCAAAGTGCAGATCCTTGCCACGGTAAGCCACTGTATTCCTATGTCCCACACGAAAGAGACTGCAGAAAGTACTATATTTGTATGGGTCCCACAAAGACGGTAAAGAAGTGCACCAAGGGTTATTTCAACCCAAACGTGCCTGGATATTGTGCCATAGCATATACACAGTCTTATTGTGCCCAACGTTCCGGATAAATATGTAGCCGATCATGACATTCAAAGCTACAAGATTACTAGCATAATTCTGTTACACAACTTTATGTAGGCTACAATGTTCGACGGACAAGGACTATATTGAAACATAAGTTCCGTTTGCGGGTGCGAAATTTGTGATAGTTTATCATCTATTGCCTTTTACACTGAATGATTGGCTTAGTTAGCATCTGTGTGAAACAGTTTGTACAAATATGGTCGAAAGAAAGCCCGGTATCGATAGTTTATGAATTCCATTATGCTCTAGTAGTAGCTAGTTTTGTATCAGTTGTGAATTGATGTGCCCATTGCAAAATGAAATAGTGTGTACATGGACAATGTCAAGCATTTCTCCGATCTACTTCAATATAAATTTTACCAGAAAGTTATTGAAACTTTCGCCAAGGTTGATTTAATATTAACATAGACTTGGCTTTGTATATTTATGGTGACCGATAGCCTGGAATTACTTGACATTAAAGTTTTTGCTAATGAGCATAGCGACATATCAAAGGATTGAAAGACAATAGAAACATCTGTTTAACTAGGGTATATTGTTCTATTCCGTTTAAATGTCCAAATAGAAACAGAACGACCTATGAAACCATGTGACTAGCAACGGATTCTAGGTAGTGTACAGGAGAAATGCATTCCAGCTAATACAGAACAAATTGCATAGACCTGCTAAATTTTTCGTTATTGTCCCATTCAGTACATTGAACACGTCAATAAATTAAAGATAACCCATTCGTTAGAACGGTCATGTGTTGAGAAAACGACGTTGCAGCAATCTTTATTGCGAACAAGCGGAATTCTTGCTGCAAATTGTGAATCTGTAAATTGCGCAAAGTGAGAATCGGTACAGTTAACAAGAAGAAATCGGTAAATTGCACAGAGTAGGAATCGGTACATTGCGCAAAGTGGGAATCGGCACATTGGACAAAGTGGGAATAGCTTCATTGTGCAACGTGAGAATCGCTACATTGCACAAGAAATACATTACGTTAAGTAGAAATCGCTTCATTGCGCAAGTGGGAATAAGTACATTGTGCAAAGTAAGAATGCCAATGTTTAAGATATTTTAGTTATTAAATTGCGCGTGATACACTGCAAGGTTGCATAAATTTAGGGTAGCAAAACACAGAACGTAAATAATACAAAGAATCATAGCTCTAGAATCAGTGTACGGTTTTGCTTCGCCGGTGTCTTATCTGAACAGGCTTGAAGGCTATTATGCTATTATGCTTTAGTATTCAGATACTTGTCGCACGAACATGCTTAATCATGTAAACGCCATTTTCTACCGAGTGCCTGAAGGTTCTGCGTACAAATCGATGTGGAAAATACTTCGATAAAAACATTTGTTAAAGAGTGAAAAAGATTTGTGAAGTAATAAGTTCGTAGAAACGATAAAAAGAACTTGATGAAATATTGTACTTGTGAATTTACGATAGTGTGAGGTAAATTTTAAGACAATGCAGACTGACGGCAGGTTAGTGTTAAGGTTTAAACCAGTGTATCAAACATATACTAACATAACTGTAAGACTTGTAAACGCTAGGATTTTCTCTCAAACTGCCTTATCTGTACATATACTGCTGATACAGCTGATGTACTGTTCGTGTTATTGTCAAGTTTCGATGTCATACAGATTAAACTAATTAGATCTATGTGAGATGTTTAATGTTTATTTATAAAACACATAATTACAGTTTGTAGCATTACCATCATCAGTTTCTTTCATTTGTTTTTCGTCAGTTGTCGCAGTATAATTTCTTTCGTCGGAGAGAGAGAGAAATAGAGAGATCATATTTATTTTAAGAGAATGTTTTTTTTGTTTGTTTGTTTGTATTTTATTTCCCTTATCATATCATCATGAAGCTTCTTATGATTACATTGTTGTTATTCGAGTATTGTATAAAGTGATGACCATGCTATTGTTTCCCCATTTGTTTCTACTTTCTTTTTTCGATCACGAAGCCATTGTTGTTCTTTTTTACTTGTTTCTTCTTTATATATAAATAGGATAGCATGTTTATATTGAAAATATATATGGTTATATTTTTGAAACCGTGTCGCAGTCGTATTTACTTCCTCTCCTACTACAACTGAAATCACCTACTTATTTAGTGTATTTAGTTGAAATTAGGACTGTTATTTAAAGGGTTAAGTTGATTGATTGATTGGTTTATTGATTGATTGATTGACTGATTGATTGATTGATTGATTGATTGATTGATTGATTATATGGTATTAAACGCCGTTTTCAAAATTACTTCAGTTATACCGTGGCTGCCAGTGCACCTTTCCGTGCTTTCCTGAAGGTTTTTTTACCGGTACTTTGCGCAATATCATTTCAATCTTTCCAAGCCACTGGCTGCTTGGAACCCACAAAACCACAGTGGAAACATCGATTCGATCAGCAACGAAAGACAAAAGGATCCTGTCGTGATGACTATCATCAATTCTTGAAAATAAATTCGTCGAGCTGGGGATTTGAACCAGCACCCCCCCTCTCCCCGGATTTAACTCCTATTCGTTACAGAGCAATAGGGCCCGGCATAAAGGGTTAACTATTTACCACAGGCCACTGAAGTTCCATTGGTCTACCACGGAACACCAAAATTGTCATTACTCAATAATCGGACACCGTTACTAAAAATACCACACTGTCGCATCGCCTCTATATTCTTATATAATGACACTATACCTTACTACATCAGTACGATATGGAGGCGATGCTCCTATGTGCTATTTTTAGTAACGGTGTCCGATTATTGGGCAATGTAAATTTCGGTGTTTCGTAATGGATCAATGGAGCTTTAAAGGCCTATGGTTTACACAACCATGTGAAGATATAGAAGCAAACCGAAAAAAATATTTCTTACGCGCTATATCTCTTATTGGCAGAATATTGTGGTGTGCTGTCAATCGAAGTGGTCGTCTGCGGATGGTTAAGCGTTAACAAATGAAAGTGAAGATTGTGTTCACAAGGATGAATCCTTTTAACTCTTATACCCCCATTCCACTGGGCGGCGATTCCACTGCGCTCATGGCGATCATGGCGTTTCTCAAAAATCTTCCAAATCGCCCATGTGTGCAACATTTTTGAACTTAAGCGTTTCCAGTACACTTATAGTATGCTTTAATCACGATCTCGCTGCGCTGGCACGATCCTGTCACGCCCTGGTTGCGCTTCTACGGCACTTCCAAGGCGCTTCTACTACAGTTCCACTACGTACGGTGTGGGATTTCAGGCTTATTACATTCTTGCCGCGACCTTGCTACGAAGTATGCGCAGGAGCTGCGCTTCTGTTGTGATTTTTGGAACGTTTCTATATAGAATCGGCGATTTAATTGCTTTGATAGCAGTTGACCATCGGCCTTCGAAGAAAGTAGATCGAATTTCTGCAGTAGCTGTGCCCCAGCTTGCGGTTTTGAACAACAGATTGATAGAGTTTGGTGCGTTGTCTGCGCATGTCATATTCTTCGAAGATTCGATCTGTCTGCTGTGACGCATCACCCATCCCCCTATATCTGGGAAAAGTAGGGCTTACATCGAAGCTATTAGCCTATTACCAAAGCATGTAGGGGCTGTTTTAATAAATGGTCGGTGCATAGGTTACATGCTAGCCGATCATAGCTGAATGAATGGCACCAGGTAGCGTTTTATTGAGTAAACGTTTATTTCATTTGAAATTCAAAGTCACGGTTGTTGTTTTGAAAAATTACTCCGCTACTGTACCCAGGATGCCCAAATTAGATGTGTATTTGTAGAATGCCATCTAGCGAGAGATAATGGAGTTGGGTGTTGCTTTTGTTACGATGCGCTGCACTTGTACTATGTTACGCGCGCTGCGGCTACGATACTGCTGCGTTCATGAATTTCTTACAACGCTTGCGCTTCGAGCCCACGGCGATCCCGCTACGTAAACTTTAAGCAAGGTCAAAACAAGCGACCATGAGGCTGTCGATACATTTCTACTACGATAAAGGTGTTTCTACTGCGATGTGACCGTTCCTGCTTTTTTTACCAAAATTTCGAATCTTAGCGAAACCGCTGCTCAGTGGAATGGAGGTTTAACGTGGCGATCATGAAGCTTCTACTTCGACAAAGGCGTTTCTATTCTGCTGTTGCCGCTTCTCCTACGATTCACGGCATTTTGTTCCAAATTTCGAAGCTTTGCGGAATAGCCGCCAAGTGGAGTGGAGGTAATACTGCAAAGTAAATAACTCCCCTTTTCTCCAAGGCCATACCACAGGCGAATATGTTTTTTTACGAATCTTATCATCTGTATATTATGCGTACGAATTACATTTGAGTCATGCTCTGTGAAAAAAAGGGGATTCAATGCATCTGCAAAAAGTATCGACTCAGGTCAGCCTGCGGATTCCGCGAAGGCTGACCTTGGTCGAAACTTTTTGCTATTGGTCAATTTTCTGCGAATCGAAGGACATCTTTTCCTCATAATTCAGCTAGTTGTTACACATACCGGCTTTTATGGATCCATAATTATGTAATGACTTGCTTGGTACAATGCATCACGGAGATGCACTAAGCCCCCTTTTGCTAGAGCGTGGCTCAGAATAAATCAGTTTGATAATGTTGGTCACAAAACAATCGCCTTTGGGTCGAACTTACAATTCTACTATAAATGCAAGCGCTTTTGTGGTCATATAGAAGGGGAAAAAAAAAAGCGGAAGGCGTAGATCTAAGATGAGGCTGCACGTTCTGTGCAATCTTATCCTGATCGGCACCTTCCGCAAAAGTTTGATCTACGTTCTCTACATCTCTAATGATGTCTCCAGCCATAGTCTTCCCATTAAGAAAGTTGTTTGAAAAATAAGGGCGGAGAAACGGATGGACCGCAGACGGTGTCTCGTCACTAATTCACAGTCTTGGCACAAATAACATCAAGTGGAAAGACTTGAGGGGAACTAAACAGTGGACATGTTAGACTAGTATCTATCGAGCTAGAAAGAAAAATCAAAGCGTTGAAAGCACTGGTTTGGCATTTGTCAAGGGAGCCATTGTGTGGGAGTAATAATTTTAAAAATACACAACAGAAATAGATTCAAAATATTCGCTTGAAAGTCAACCTACTATATAGTCATGCAAAATCCGATAGAGAAGGGTGCAATCTTGTGGGACGAACAAGTCCAGGTGAACAAGCCCTGGGACGAATAAACCCAGGAACGAACTGGTTTTGGGACGAACAAGCACGGTACGCCACTATAGAAGGCCATAGCGGATCAAGCTATTTTCGATAAAAAGAAAGTATTTCCACGATCGATGGCCCAATCCAATTTATTTTCAATTTCATATCTGAGTGCAATCGAAACACTTATTTGTCTCAGAAAAATTTATTTTAATTGGGTTTACTTCCTTCGGTTTTACACAAACCACGATACATGATTTTCAAAATGCCGTATTGAACTCATAGTGGCATTGTCTTCGACGAATGCTACAACAATGAAAATTCACCTTTACCCGTCCGAAACTATCCACTTCTGTGAGCCCATGAAGGTCCGAATCTTTATCCTGCTCCTGTGAAACAAAATTACCGAAATTTCCCAAGAAATAGGGAGGATGTAAGAAAGTAATATAAAGAATTTATGCAGTTTAACCCGAGAGCAGAAGAAACTTCTTATAACTTTAAAGGGAGAATAACATCTAGCGATTATTAAAAAAATTATGTGATTAATTCCCTTTAATGGATAAAAAATTTGCTGTCGGTATGCCAATGTAAGTCAGCCGGAATAACTCAAGTGGTTAGGCATAAAACTTGTGAGGGACAAATCTCAGGACGTGTGAGGGTGTGGGTTTGACTCCTAAGGCTGGCCAACTGAAAAAAAAAAAAAAAAAATACTAGTTGTCTTTTTGGGTAAGACGTTAAGATACATCTATACTCGTTTTCAGCCATTTTTAACCCATTTAATCTCTATTTTATCGGACTACATGTAGAATAGTCATTCTTGTATCTTCATGCTAAATGCTGCCCCTGGCGGTTGCAAGGTTGCACAGATTACTACGGATAGAAAATGCATTTCGCTTTCTAGGGGCCTTCAAGGAAATCACTGTGGTCGTTTTCGATTGTAAATAAGGACAAACTCTTTGAGTTTCTCTATCCCTCACCCCATACGTGTTGGTAATTTATCTGTGTTCACACAGCTGACTAAAATTCTGAACCATTCTACACAGTATCAAGTCTTAATTTTTTTTTTTTTTTTTCATTGGCTGTAAGGGTGTATCTTTAAATCTAGGTTGTGTGTGATGGTGCTATCCACTGAGCGTGTAAAAGAACCAGGCTTAACCAGTAAAAGTAACATCATAAAGGAAATCAAAGCGATGGTCATCCTGGTATTCATTGATCATCTATGTATCTTACCAATCTTTGGCAAAACACGGTGATATTTCTTTACAGTGAAAATCCTGTACAGAAATGAGCCATGCTCTGTAAAGAGGGGGCTTAACGCATATGCGAAAAGTATCGACCCAGGTCAGCCTGCGCAGTACGCGCAGGCTGACCTGGGTCGACACTTTTCGCTATTTGTCAATTTTCTGCATGTCAAAGGACCAGTCTACCTCATGATTAAGACTGTTGTTCGACAAAAGTGGATTTTTATGGGTTCCATAACAACATGACAATTTGCTTGGTATCAGCCATCAAGGAGATGCATTAAGACCCTTTTTGCCAGAGCATGGCTTGTTTAACCCTTTACCACACAATCCCGAATTTTAACGACACTAAAAAAGAAGGACCTTTGAAAACATCGTGGGTATCGTGGGAAAGGGAAAAAAATGCTGGTAACTTTTTTCCAGAATGTTTCTACCATTTCAAAGACAGATTTCATTATTTGTGCTACATTTGATTTGTCGTCTGCAAATGCTTTCAATTTGGACCAGTCTGAAATTTTGTCGTTTGGTAAAGAATTAATACATGTAACATCAGGAAGACAATGAAAAGTTGTAAATCTTTCACCGCGCGTCAAAAATTTAGACTCGTCAAAATTTGAAGTATTTTTGCAGACGTCAAATGTTATGAGGCTGAAATGACGTGATTTATTTCTGGAAGGGCAGAAACATAGTAGAAAAAGAAGAACATGCTGATTACCAGCATTTTCTCCGATTCCCACACTGATTTCAAATGCCTTCATCCTTTCCGTCGTTTAAACTCTGCATTGTTTGGTAAAGTGTTAAGCCACGCCCTAGAAATCGCCAGATATGAATGTGTATGAATACGTAATTGCAAACGCCATGGTGTAACTGCGCAAGAGGGATGCAATGTTAGACTATTAACTCTTATCCTGCTGAATAAAAGAAATGAAATTTTCAAGCCAATAGTATGAGCCCAAAATTTTCATTTTTCAAAGGTATTTTTAGAGGAAAGATATCTCCTTATCGGACAGTGTAGATCAAAGATCAGACTGCACGTTTTGTGCAGTCTGATCTTGATCTACGCTGTCCGCAGAAGGTCAGTGAGTCGCGATAAGCAGCCTAAGGGTTAATGATTTAGGCGTTGTTATAAACCAAACTGACCTAACGTACCGTCTGATGACGACGTTGGGGATATAATTTCATTCTTGAATTAAGGCGTTTTCGAGGTCATTAAGACTGTGGATTTTGCCTCTGTAATGCACCCTTCTACCAAGATTATCAGGTGAGACAGCAGGCCAGGGTAGCACATCAACGTTACGTTAGGTCAATGCGAGGTCGCATTGTCGCTTGCATCAACAGCCGAGGTGGTCACACACTATACTGACCAAAATAAACATTAAGATTCCAATTTGAGCCCCATGAAATTCTAAACTGTGCAAATTCAGATCTTCTGAGTACATTTGCAACTTTTGTTTTCTTACCCAGTCATTTCTCGTAGCTAAATGTACCCTTTTCCTGACAGGAACTTAAAATCTAACATAATGTCTACATTGTACATGATCTAATCTCAATTGCGATACCAAATACGTAGGCATTAATAAAAACAGTTAATGAAAAATCACCGAAAACAAAGTGCACATTTTCTTTTGGAAGAGAGTATATATTCTAACGTCATCAGTAGTATAGGCAGGTAGCCTAGCTACAAATGAGTCATTTTGTAGCTAGTCTACCTGCCCTGGAGCCATTTTGTAGCTAGTCTCCCTACCCGTGGGCAGGGAGACTAGCTACAATTTGTCCTAAAATGCCCTCAAGATGTCAAACCGGAAGTGGATGTCCGCCATCTTGGATTTGCCCTGTACTGCTTACCCACGGGTAGCCAGTACAGGGCATAATGGTCATGGGCCGTCACTTTGTTGGACTTAGTCTTTTTTCTTCGTCTTCGATCGGCTTAGGCTTTCTCTCTACCATCGTTGGACTTAGTCTTTTTCTCCACCGTCTTTGTTCGGCTTAGGCTTTCTCTGCCATCGTTGGACTTAGGCTTTTCTCCGTCTTTTATTCACCTCTGTAGGGTTTGGTCTTTCTCTGTCATCGTTGGACTTAGTCTTTTTCTTCGTCTTTGTTCGGTTTGGTCTTTCTCTCTACTATCGTTTCGTCGCTTCGCCTCAGGTTTTCTCTATCACCGTGTTGGACTTAGTCTTTTTCCCACGATATGGGTTATTTCCCCTTCTCAGCTTGGGCCAAGGCAAAGACCACCGTTGGACTTAGTCTTTTCTCCACGATATGGGCTATATTCCTTCTTCAGCTTGGTTCAGGCAAAGACTATCGTTGGACTTAGTCTTTTTCTTCGTCTTTGTTCGGTTTGGTCTTTCTCTCTACTATCGTTGGACTTAGGCTTTTTTCCACGATATGTCGGTCTTTCTCTGTTATCGTTGGACTTAGTCTTTTCTCCACGATGTGGGTTAATACCGTATCATGGTTGAATTAGTCAGACAAGATTTGTCTCCCTTTGTGCTATACGCGACTTTCCCGGAAATCAGACATGACGTCATTTTCCGAAAATGTAACCAAATTATGTTTACTGGGTTTTTCCAGCATTTCTCAGGAATCAGATCATCTAGACTTATCCGATCTTAGTCTTATTCGTCCCTAGTTTTATTCGTCCCTAGTTTTTTGTCTGCAAAACTTTTTTAAATTGTAAAAATTTTTTATCCGAAATTTTTCTATCAATAAATTTTTAAGCGTAAAAATTTCTATCGATAAAAATTTTTCTCTCTGTAAGATTTTTTTATTTGAAAAAATTTTGTCTACAACTTTTTATCTGTAAGTTTTCTCTACAAGTTTTTCTATTGCTAAAAGTTTTTTCTCTCTGTGAGATTTTTATCTCTGTAAGATTCTTTGTCTGCAAGTTTTTCTCTTTTGCAAGATTTTTTCTCTTTACAAGATTTTTTTTAGTCGAAAATTTTTTCTATCACTAAAAAGTTTTCTATTGATAAAAGTTTTTCTATCTGCAGGAGTACTATACATTTACGAAATTGACACAATGTTCGAACGACTGCCCATGGCCTCAGGCTGGTGGACTTAGTCTTTTTCTCTAGTCTCGATCGTTTCTGTAGGACTTAGCCATTTCTCTGCCACTGTTGAATTTAGGTTTTTCTCTATCACCGTCAGACAGAGATCATCGTTGGTCTTAGACTATTTTTCACGATGTGGGGCTATATACAATCTCATGCTGGTTCAGGCGAATTCTCCTTCCTCTCTAAGGATGTGGACTTAGGTTTTCTCTACCATAGTTGTTACCATCGTTAGACTTAGTCTTTTTCCTCCGACTTGGAGTACATCGTTTGGAGTGCAACTCTCTCTGCTAACTTTTTTCTCTCTACAAGTTTTTCTCTCTGTGAGATTTTTTATTTGAAAAATTTTGTCTGTAAGATTTTTTGTCTACGACTTTTTTAATCGAAATTTTTTCTATCACTAAAAAGTTTTTTCTCTCTACAAGATTTTTTTATTTGAAAAAATTTTTGTCTACAACTTTTTCTCTTTGCAAGATTTTTTAATCGAAAATTTTTCTATCACTAAAAAGTTTTTTCTCTCTACAAGATTTTTTTATTTGAAAAAATTTTTGTCTACAACTTTTTCTCTTTGCAAGATTTTTTAATCGAAAATTTTTCTATCGATAAAAATTTTTCTATTGATAAAAGTTTTTCTCTCTCTGCAAGAGTACAACTCTTGGGATACATCTGCGAAATTGACAATTCTCAAAAGATAGACTTCCTGGGTATTGGTTAGTCCTGAAAAGGACTTTTTTGTTTTTTGGTATAGCTTTCTGCTTTTATCGACAGCTTTCCTTTGATTCTTTTTTGCTATCTTTTTTTGATTTCTGTGGTTTTTTCTCTTCTATTGAGAACTTTCCTCTATTGAGAGCTTTCCTCTGATGACAGCTTTTCTTCTGATGACAGCTTTTCTTCTGGTTCTTTTGGGATCATCGGGATCTTGAACTCCTTGAAGTTATCAATGTTTTTTCCATATTTACCCAACCCCGTTTTTGGTGGTGTTACATAGCTGGGATCGAATCGTTGTTTTTTTTTGTGAAGTTGGTTATCGTCTTTCTCTGCTTTCTCTGATTTTCGTTTTCTTCCTCTTCTTCTTGGTTTGGCTTCTTCGGTCTGATTTGACTGATGTTCTACAGGAGTGACGATAGAAGCTGTTAACTTTTGAAAACTGGTTTTATCAAAGTTAACCTGGGCTGGAATCGATACAGATGAATCTTGTCTTACAGATGAATCTTGTTGACTCTGTTGATTTTGTAGGCATAATGTCTCGATGTTTTTGTTGAATTGATTCATATTTGTGTTTAATATTTTCACTTCGTCTAAAATCTGAGTTATCACAGAATTTTGGATTGAAATCATTTGGCTTATTTCTTCTTCGATTTTATTTACCGATCCTGTCATCGGCTCAATGAATGTTGAATTCATAGCTGTCGATAGAATATCTCTACTGTTTTCAGGCTGTGGTGAGGAGATGTCTAGGATGGGATTTTCTTGTGGTAAGGAGTCGTCTAAAACGTCTAAGTTGGAATCCATTTTTCCGTGATCAGTTTGGTCTAAGTTGGAATCCATTCTTCCGTTAACAGTTTGTTTTATTTGCACTAGTTAACAGTTTGTTTTATTCGTACTACTCGAGAATCGAGAGTCGAATGCTTATAGAGAAAAAGTTCGCCAGCATTTTATAGTTTTTGGTCGAGGGGGATTTGTCTTGGGACGTAGACTTAGACTTTTCTGTAGGCATTGTAGATAGAACATAATGTACTAGAAATTTCACTCACATAGAAAATAACATTCTATATGAACAAAATTTCTATCTACATTTTTTCCAAGTCTGAACTTTTCTTTATTCAAGTTTTTGGGAAGAAATCAAAAACAGACGACTTTTTTAAATCATTTTCTTTATTCAAAGTTTTTAACATTATCATTAAAAACAGTAACGTTTAAAACAAAGCAAACGTTCTAACACTATATTTTATATATGTACAAATACATGATTGAAATACATGATTCATTCAAAGTTTCTGACAACACAGTTTTAACAATACAGTTTTTAACAATATTATCGTTAAAAAACACTATAACATTTTTACAATACAGTTTTTAACAATACAGTTTTTTATCTACAATAATAGCAAAACAATTCTTACAATGCAAATTCACAGATACCTTGATTTTTCCACTTGTCTTCATGTTCCACAATAACTCTGTGCAGATGGTCATTACCTAAAGACATTGGATATACGCTATCCATTTCGCTGTATTGACGTACTCCACTAGATGGATAAACATATTTTGAAATATCTTTTGTCGAAAGAGTTGAAAATACGATTTCTTTTGTGACATCTCTATCAAATAGAATATAGCCTTCCAAGGTATCCGCTGTTTCCTCACCGTCTTGAATGGATCCTCTTTTGTAGCGTAAGTAAAAGTCAAACAGAACTGATTTCATTTTCAGGACGTTCAGAAAACTTTCTTCTGTTCTTCCTACGATGATGAATTTCCACCGACTTGTGGAATCCATCTGTTTAGCAATATAGTTGTCTTCCAACAGGCAAATTGCTAAATAAGCTTTGAAAGGGAGATCGAAATTTGTATCGTCCCCCATCATCACAATAAAGTCGTGCATTCTATACAACTTACAGGATGTCTCTCCTTTTGCAACTCCCTTATGCAATTTGTTTATCCAAAGATTCACACATTTGAATTTAATGTCAAACTGTAGTTGTTCATCGAGTGTGTGCAGATGGATAAAATCTCTATAAACTTTTTCACGTAGTTCTATCGGTAAAGGTAGCATTTCACTTGACATGGTTTTTTTCACTTTTTTGATAGTTTTCACTGTTTTTTTAAAAAACGTCTTACTTTGATCGTTCACTTCAAAACAGTGTAACACGATGTTGTTTCTTACAGATATTTATACCCTCAAACTTTTATATCCGTAGGGTACAGTATCAGTATCGTTTACAATCACTCTTTTGGTATATACAGAGCGAAACGTTTTTGACTGTGGTTCGCTGGTCACTGTTCTGTCTCTATGCCTTTTGATTCTACAGTCATACTGAACTTTAATTTCTACTGTGCGATCCAAAGAACATTTTGAATAGGTGTCGAAATTCACCAGCTGATTTGTATTGTAATCTAAAGTAATTCCCTTGACTTTACATTTGCTTTTTTCTTTTCCATCTTTTGTTTTCATTTTATAAGCGTAATTCTTGGGACCTAATCCTCTGAAATGGGTAATTCTACAATCAGGCTCTTCATCGGTCCATTTTCCTAGTCTGCTGTTAATAATGGGAGGGTTCCACAATTCAGGATCATGAATGTACATACAACTATCTGTATCGAAATACAGTACTCTATCCTCCAATCTTTCAAGAACGCTGTACAGTTCCAACCTTGCATAAGCTGTTACGTAGGATGCTACAATAACATTGGCTGTTGCATGCGTTTCGACAAAGTCCATCTTTTCTTCATAGTTGACCAAAATGAATGGGCACTCGTTGTCAAAGATTTCCACATGTTTTACCGTGTATTTCGGGTCGGTAATCAAGTCGAAATATTTAGACGGTTCTCTGATGTATTTCGTCTTGCTCATGTTTTCACGCTGTGCTAATTTTCCCCAAAGACAGTTCAGCATAATCTTAGCAAATGATCTTTTGCCAGGATTTCTTTGAATACATTTGGGATCGAGACGAATCCCTTCGGCTTCCTCATACTCGCGAATGAACTGTTCCTTTTCTGAGTCTGTCTGACACCAGCCGGGATATCCACTGGCTTCTTGCTTGATTTTCAAGAAATTGTCCACATAGCCTTTAAAGAATTGGTCCGAAACAGAGTCGAAATGCCAGATTTCATACACTTGCATTAGCCGATATCCACAGTCGAGAGCTTTGAACAGTTCGAATGTAACCCAAGTTCCAACCAAGGCTCTCTCTTCTCTGTCATGATTACAAACGTTTGAGCTTTCTTGTGCACATTTCATACAAAGTGGAAACATCATCTTGTTGTTACAGTGAACTGGAAGAATGGGGTGAAACAAATCAGTTGGCGGTAGAACTTTGCATTTAATGAGTCCTTCATACTGACGAATATTCTTCATGTCAATGTTCTCATAAGTCAAGATTGTTGGATGGCCTACAGGATAGAATTTATGTTTGCAGACGTAAGGATACAGAGAGCAAATGTCAATGTACTTGATTTCCTTCTCACTGCTTTCCTCAACATCATAGCCAATTTTTATTGCATTGCATCTGCCTCCTGCCAGGGCCTCTCTTGGTTCGATGGGATCATGGTTCGGATATAGACTTTCAATGGTTTTTTTGTACTCTTTGTCCTTCTTCATCTTGGCGTCGAATTCGTGCTCCCATATGGTCACGACGTTATATCCCATTCTTTTGATGGTTTCTAGCCGTTCGATAGTACTGTTGTACAATTCATCCATTGTTTTTCCATTGATGGGGTTGATATATTTTCGATCCTTGAAACATGTCTGACACCCATGAAATAAATCCCCGAGAAATTCATAGACAGTGTTTGATTTGTGGTGAAATCCATCTACAGTGTATTTCCCTATTTGAAATTCACCACCATTTTTGGCATGTTGAATATGAATCACTTTTTCTCTAGCGATGCTTTGAATCCAGCGTATTGCTTTCATAGAAAACCGACGTCTGACTGGATCTTTGCTTGAAATGATGGCTATCTGATCTTTTGGTAAATAATCTTTTCGCCAAATCTTGTTACAGGCTCCAGCTATGGTAAACGCCTCTGTAAATGGACAAATTCCACTCTGTTCGATGAACAACTTTCTGAATTCACCACATCCTCGTCTTAGGATATCAACATCCGATCGACAGTACATCTCCATCTCTTTTTGAAAATTGAATTCCTCACCGTTTTGAACTTTGTCATTATACCAGACTATGAATTTCGATCGAGCCTCTTCAGACATTGAATCGGGTTTGTAATAAGACATGTCCAAGTATGGGCCGACGTAATCCCAAAATTCGTCTGTATTTGCCCAGTGAGGAAAGTAACCTTTTTTCATTTCTTGAAGTCCAAACGTAGTCGGAAATTTCGCCAGCCCAAAGTTCATGAAACTGAAGGAGTCGATCAAACACACACCATTCAGCTCTAACTTCAAAATATTATTCCCATTCATGGTCAGTTCTGGTTCTTTCATCCCAACGTTGATAATATGATTGAGAATAAATTGGCCATCATAGCCTTTGAGATTATGGGCAATAGCTATGATTCCTTTATGATGCTTTGTAAAGAGCCAGCTGCAAAATTGACTCAAAGTTTCTTTTCCTTGAAAAATAACTTCTCTTCCTTCTTCGAATTCACTGCATGTGGAACAATGAAAATCAAGTGGTTTATCGATACATTCAGCACAAGCTCGATGTGCAATACAGTAATTCGGAATGTGTACTCCCGTGTCTTGCTGGCATTCGAAATCAAAGAAAATGAACAAAGGTTTTTTGACTACAGAAGAACTCGTCTCATCGTCGCTATCGTGTTTCATCTTACTCTGGTAAGGTTGAATAAAACAGCGATGAGAAAAGTCAACTATTTTCTTGCAGAGGTGACACTTTTTCTTTCCCTTACTGACATGATTTCTCTTTCTGACAAAAACCTGGCCTTCACATTTTGAACAAAGTTTCACTAATTCACAAATGGTCTTCTTCTCTTTACCTTGAAGCGTTTTGTGATTTTTCAAGCATTCTGCACTGAAAAATCGTCTATGACACTTGGAGCAAACATACTCTTTTGATTCTGATGGACATTTTCCAGCACGAAAGCAACCTTTACAGATCTTTGAGCAAGCATGGTCTTCCCGCCTGCTGTAACGTGTGTCACAGAACTCACAATAATAACCACAATCAAGAAATCCTGTGATGGATTTGATGTAATCATAGTGGTTTTGATGAAAGTACAAATGTATGATTTTACTATTGTCTTTCACCTCTGGATGTTCAAATACTTTTTCCACTCTCGACTGCTGTTGATGGACTTTAATAACATAGTCTTTTTCATACAAGAAATCTTGAATTTTTTTGTATTCTTCAAGACCTACAGGTTGTGTCGACGAAACTCCAGCTTCAGTCATCAATTTCTCGGCTTCAGTCTTTTGAAGTGGTCTGTTTGATGTTCTGATGTTATTCCATCTTCGGTTCCATTCTTGGGTGTTTTCACGTTCATGCTGACAAATCCCCACAACAACGGCTCTTGCAAAACATAGATGGTCACTATTGTTAATTTCAATAACCGATTGTTTCTTCTTTGCAAAAACTTTCGAATCCAATACTTCTGTGACTCTAAATCTTTTGCCACTGCCGCTTGGGGGTACCGTATGTGTGATATCGAATGTCATGCGACCATCGTTCAAGACGAATTCCTCATTCGATTGTAGAACTTTTTCAATTTCGTCCAACATAGTATGACTCTCCAACTCCTCCACATATAGAAAGGGAATATGAATCCCTATTTTCAATGAGGGGTGATTGATGCTAATTCTAATCATATCCCTCGATTCAGCCTTTAACTTTTGAACGATTTGTTGGATAACATCGTCAAATAAGACGGTCAGTTGCTGGGGTTGTAACTCTTCAAATTTCTTAAAAGACGCCTCCAGTACATGGGATTCTGTTTTGAATTTTCTTGACTTCTTTTTTCCCACTTCTGCTAAGACGAATAGACTTTTCATATCCAAAGATTTTCTATCTTCTTCTTTCAAAGACTTTCTGTCTTCTTCTTTCAATGATTTTTCATCTTCGCTGGTACAGTCCACATTCATTCGCTTAGGTTTTTCCTTGGTTGAGGTGAAATCGCATTCAGCATCACTTTTTTCTTTCTTCGGTGAAAATTTCTCATCGTCGCTTTCACCGTCACTTTCTTCTTTCAAAGATTTTTTGTCTTCTTCTTTCAAAGATTTTTCCTTGGCTGACGGTGAAAATTTCTCATCGGCGCTTTCACCGTCACTTTCTTCTTTCAAACTTTTTCTCTTTTTGGTTGACGGTGGAAATTTCTCATCGTTTTCTTCTTTCAAAGATTTTTTGTCTTCACTTTTTTCTTCCTTGGGTGAAAATGGTCCAGTAGGACTTTCTTCTTTCAAACTTTTTCTCTTTTTGGGTGGAAATTTCTCATCGTCGGTTTCATCATTGCTGCTACTGTCTGGGTAGACTAGGATTCTTTTTCTTTTCTTTGCCGGTAGTAATTTTTTTCTCTTCTTCGACATGGGCTGAATTGCCTCATCGTCACTTGTACTGTCTGAATACGGTACTAGTCTTTTAGACATGTTTATGACTGATTGCGAGTCAAGTAATGTCCCAGAACTCAAGAAATCCTAGCTTTTTTATACCTTTTTCAGACCAAACGTGTATAAAAAGAGACGTTACGATTGAAATCTTCATCATTCCTCGGAAAGATTTCAAACAGGACAGTTGGTAGAAAATGAGTGAGTTCAAGCTACAAACCACAACCCCAAAGAGAGTGTATCTGTATGTTAACCCATACACCCACGATTATGAGATCACCAATATATCGCCAAGATATCAAGTCTACCATACTGGAAACTATGTGGGATCATTTCTATCCCACCAACATTCTGCAGAAAAAGGCGTCTATCGTATCACCAGAGTCCTGGATCAAGCGACATTCGACAAACGCCATGGAGTGGATGATATGACAACGAATATTTGCTTTACATGCGACAGATCAGGACATTGGGCCAGCCAATGCCCAGAGAAAGAAAATCAGATGTGGAAATTCGTTTTTGTCTTCGTGGACCCCCACACCCACGATGTCAAAATTTCACCAACAACGGAAATGGGTGGTGAATCTCATCATATGAAATACATTGGGTCTCTATTATCGTATAAAGTAGACGAAAATAGATGGAAGACAAACCCGTCACAGACTGCAACTTCATCGAGTGGAAAGGGGAAAAGTTCCCAAAACAAGAAATCTTCTTCAGAAAAGTTATCTGAAGAAAAGAAAATCAACAAGATTTCTTCAACGTCTGGAAAGAACTAAAACAACGAACAGAGGGTTCAAAAATCTTCAGGGAAAATTTCTTCAGGATGTGAAGAAAAGAAAATCAACGATAAAATCAACGAGCCATCGCCTGAAAATCAGACCGAAAAGCAGATCGAAAATCAGATCGAAAGGCAGATTGAAAATATGGAGACTGATAACACAGAAATCAGCGATACAGAAATCTGTAGAATTCAGATAGATTATCCTGTGAAGAAGAAAACCTCTTCAGGGAAATTTTCTTCAGAGGATACTCTTATACTCGATCAGAAATCTGGAGAAGACCAAAACAACGAACAGAGGTCTCAAAAATCTTCAGCGATTGGAAACAAGAAGCCTTCTTCAGTGGCTGGAGAGGGGAAAAACAAGAAACCCTCTTCAGAAAAGAAAATCAACGAGAAAAGAGAAAATATTCGACGAGAAGGAAAGAAGATCTGTTCAGATATGGAATTGAGACGTAAATGGAAATCCGATGTTGTGAACGAGAAAAGAGAAAACAAGAAAAAGAAGAATGCCTTCCTTTACAAATCAAAAAAACACAGCGCAAAAAGTTGTCCAGATATTGTGTTGAAAAATAACAATGACGAACACAATGATGGAAACAATAAGAGGAAACGCAAGAGTGAATGTGAACCTGACATCCCTAAGAAAAAAAGAAAAATGTGACAGTAATTTTTAACAAAAAACATTTCCAAAAGAACTGTTTCAAAGAACTGTTTCAAATACCGGTAGTAATTTTTCTCTTCTTCGATATGGACTGAATTGCCTCATCGCTACTTGCTCTGTCTGAATACGGTACTAGGCTTTTAGACCTTGTTTTAGGGTTGATGATAAGTCAACCTTTTAGACATGGTTTTAGAGGCTGATTGCGAGTCAAGGTTATAAGTTAGATAATGTCCCAGAATATATATCTTATGGAAATGATTTATTTTCACAGTTCAATGTAGAACATATATGTTTCATTGTATATATTTCTACAGTTCGATGTTTCATTGTAATGATTATTGTACAGAATGTTTAAATAAAAAGTTTTAAATAAAGATATGAAAAGCATATATAGGACTTGACTTTTTTGTTTTTGACAATTTGAAGAAGCAGACTTTCTTGGTCTTGGATAGTCCACTCATAATCTTCTGAAAAGACTGTAGCTTCCTTCACTTCCTTCCCGAACTTTCACCAAATAACCCACAACAGCTTGGTATTAGTAGTATTCGGACAAGTATTACTAAGTACTTCCAAAAAGACTCACCATGGAGAACAGCGCTCGGACAACTTCATTGTGGAAATGAAATGGTCTATAGAGAAATCTGCTGGCTTTATAGCTTGGTAGGGGGATTGACCTACTTTGATACAGAATTAACAGAATTAAGAGCGCGAACATGGGCGAGAGCATGTAGATAGATCATATAGTACATTATACTCTATCTACAATACCTAAGAGCCTTATCTCCAAAAATGTAACGAAACTAACGATTGGCTAACGTTAATTCCATTAAAATTAAGAGCACGAACGTGGGCGGAAGCATGTAGATAGAACATCACGTTCTATTTCACATAGAATATAGTAATTATCTACAACACCTAATCGAAGATAGAGAAAAGAACCAAATCCAACAGGGTCCTTTGGTTGAACCAACGTGAGGAGAGAAAAGACTAAGTCCAACGATAACAGAGAAAGACCGACATATCGTGGAAAAAAGCCTAAGTCCAACGATAGTAGAGAGAAAGACCAAACCGAACAAAGACGAAGAAAAAGACTAAGTCCAACGATAGTCTTTGCCTGAACCAAGCTGAAGAAGGAATATAGCCCATATCGTGGAGAAAAGACTAAGTCCAACGGTGGTCTTTGCCTTGGCCCAAGCTGAGAAGGGGAAATAACCCATATCGTGGGAAAAAGACTAAGTCCAACAGTGGTCTTTGCCTTGGCCCAAGCTGAAGAGGGAAAATAACCCATATCGTGGGAAAAAGACTAAGTCCAACACGGTGATAGAGAAAACCTGAGGCGAAGCGACGAAACGATAGTAGAGAGAAAGACCAAACCGAACAAAGACGAAGAAAAAGACTAAGTCCAACGATGACAGAGAAAGACCAAACCCTACAGAGGTGAATAAAAGACGGAGAAAAGCCTAAGTCCAACGATGGCAGAGAAAGCCTAAGCCGAACAAAGACGGTGGAGAAAAAGACTAAGTCCAACGATGGTAGAGAGAAAGCCTAAGCCGATCGAAGACGAAGAAAAAAGACTAAGTCCAACAAAGTGACGGCCCATGACCATTATGCCCTGTACTGGCTACCCGTGGGTAAGCAGTACAGGGCAAATCCAAGATGGCGGACATCCACTTCCGGTTTGACATCTTGAGGGCATTTTAGGACAAATTGTAGCTAGTCTCCCTGCCCACGGGTAGGGAGACTAGCTACAAAATGGCTCCAGGGCAGGTAGACTAGCTACAAAATGACTCATTTGTAGCTAGGCTACCTGCCTATACTACTGTCATCTTTATCGTCAGTTTTGTTGATTGATTGATTGATTGATTGTATGGTGTTTAACGCCGTTTTCAAATTATTTCAGTTATATCGCGGCGGCCAGTGCACCCATCCATGCTTTCCTGGAGTTTCTTTTACCTGTGCTACGCACAATATTCTTATCAAGCCACTGGCTGCTTTTCCCACATAACCATCGTCGAAACAATGGTCAGCGGTGAGAGAGGAATGAATCCTGTCGCCATGACTATCATCAATCCTCGGAAAGAAATTGGCCGAGCCGGGGATCGAACCAGCGACCTCCTGTTCTCAAGTCCTGTACGCTACCGACTGAGCTACGAGGGCTCGGCGTCAGTTTTGTAATGTCGGTGTTTGAATAAAATACAAAAGCAAAAGAGGGTTTCTACTGTCGCTTTATAACATAGTTAAAACCGTTCCAAACGGATTTCTTTAGTTATCTGACATCACGTTCGCATGACGCCAGTCACTATAAAAAAAAAAAAAAATTGAGCTGCACTCGTGGAAAAGGGGGATTAATGCATCTCCGTGGGGCATTATATCAAACAAATCATAATTATGGATCCATTAAAATCTATCTTGTCTAACAACCGACTGAATCATGTGGTAGGCTGATCCTTTGACATGCAGAAAATTGTCCGATAGCAAAAAGTTTCGACATATTTTGATACTTGTTTGCAGATGTATTAACCCTTTCCCAAACAAGCTCTGGTTTTCACGCGTCTGCAGAACAAGTCTTTTTAAAACACTGTGGGAAAAGGAGAAATTGCTCGTAACGAGCAATTTCTCCTTTTCCAACAGTGTTTTCTACCCTTTTTGAGACCTTTCTGCCATTTTCATCAAATTTAGAATTGTCGTCTGCAAACTCTTTCAATTTGGACCAGTCCAAAATTTGTCGTTTGGGAAAGGGTTAAAGCCTCCTTTTCACAGAGCATGGCTCATTTCGATCGGTTTACTGGGATGGAATTGTAGGTCCGAGACATTGATCTAGAAGAAAACATCGTAAAGGGAGGTCAGGCTACTACGGAAGATGCCTTCCATATACTTACAAAATCGTTAAAGATACATCTATACTCGTTTTCAGCCAGTTTTTAACCCATTTCATCTTTATTTTATCAACGTATGATCATTCTAGTATCTTCATGCCAAATGTTGCCCCTGACGGTTGTCAAGGTTGCATGGATTACGACAGATAGAAAATGCGTGCCATTTTCTGGGGACCATCAGGGAAACCACTGTTGTGACGTTTCTGGTTCTAAATCTAAGATTTCCAATACATGAGCCATGTTTTGGTAAAAAGGGATTTAGTGCATACTATGCAAGTCATCACATAATTATGGACCTATAAAATCCATTTTGTTTAAGAAATTAATGAATCCTTAGGTAGAAGGGTCCTTTGGCATGCATAAAATTGACCAAAAGCAAAAAGATTTCGGCCCATGTCAGCCGGCACAAACTCTGCAGGCTGACAAGGCTCGGCCCTTTTGCAGATGCATTAAGCCCTTTTTTCATAGAGCATGGCTCAATCAGTATGCATTTATCCCTTAAACCAAACATATAGGTAATTTATCTATGTTTACACAGCTGACTAAACTTTGAACCATTCTACTGCCTTTTAAATGCTCTCTCTCTCTCTCTCTCTCTCTCTCTCTCTCTCACTGTATCTTTAAAGGTAACTGTAGACGTGCAATAACAACTAAACCACAAAGGCCAAGGGCAAATCATATGCAATCTATTTCCATATTCGGTGATCTGTACCTGATGCTCCAAGATGGCCAACTTTGAAGTTGATGATCTGAAACGAATAAAATGATGTTCCGAACAGAACTAAAATAATTCATGGCTCCTTAAACAGATTTACAACGTTGAAAACAATCTTGTAACGTTTAAATTTCAAACTACGAATAAAAGATCGTCTCTTGTGACGGATTCAAAAAAAAAAAAGCCATGCTCAGTGAAAAAGGGGGCTAAATGCATCTGCGAAAAGTATCGACCCAGGTCAGCCTGCGCAGTCCGCGCAGGCTGACCTGGGCCGAAACATTTCGCTGTTGGTCAGTTTTCTGCATGTCCAAGTACAAGACTAACTCATGATTCAGTCTGTTATTTGACAAAATAAATTTTATGGATCCATAATTATGGGATGACTTGCTTGGTATGATGCATCCCGGGTATGCATTAAGCCCTCTTTTGCCAGAGCCCAGCGCAAAATGCTTTCCCAATTTCAACGACAGTCGTTTCACCTAGAACGAATGAAAGCGATCGTTTCAAGACAAATGCATAAAGGATTTTAAAACTGATTGTATTATTTAATTTATATGCCGGTGTTCAAAAATAATTCTGACTATCATACTTCAATAATGGAATACAATCGATTGCATGGTCGTGGGATTGCCTTTTTTCTTGCAAGATCAGGAAGTTAATGGGAAAGGGCTATCCAGGTGTTGCAGTCTGGAAAAAAACCATCGATCCATCGATAAATCCATCGATTGATCCATCCGTCTATCCATCCATCCGCCGATCCATCCGCCGATCCATCCATTGGGTCATGTGGTAGACGGGTCCTTGGACATGCAGAAAAGTTACGAGAAGCAAAATGTTTCGACCCAGGCCAGCCTGCGCGGACTGCGCAGGCTGGCCTGGGTCGATACATTTTGCAGATGCATCAAATTCCTCCTTTTTTCACAGAGCATGGCTATATATACATTATAACTTATCACAGAATTATTCAGCTTCGTTTGGCCGTTGTGATGCTTTGGCGAGTCTACGTATTGTATATGCCGAGCCCCCGTAGCTCAGTCGGTAGCGTACAGGACTTGAGAACACTACGTCGCTGGTTCGATCCCCGGCTCGGCCAATTTCTTTCCGAGGATTGACGATAGTCATTGCGACAGGATTCATTCCTCTCTCACCGCTGACCATTGTTTCGACGATGGTTATGTGGGAAAGCAGCCAGTGGCTTGGAAAGAATATTGTACGTAGTACTGGTAAAAGAAACTCCAGGAAAGCATGGATAGGTGCACTGGCAGCAGCGATATAACTGAAATAATGTTGAAAACGGCGTTGAACACCATACAATCAATCAGTCTACGTATTGTATGACATTTCTTATTATGTGTTAGTTTTTTTTTTTCATTAATTGCCTCTGTTTAGCAGTCATTGAGTGTTGACGTTACCACTGAAGAAAGCACAACAGACGTAGGTGGTGAAAGATTCAAAATAAGCTCGTAAATATTCCCCGTCTGTGAACACGTGAGGCCGATTTTAAGTACTGAAATTGTGTCATTCAATAGGACGTTTAAAATTGTGCCATGCTCTGTGAACAGGGGGTCTAATGCATCTGCAAAAAGTATCGACCCAGGTCAGCCTGCGCAATCCGCGCAGGCTGACCTGTGTCGAAACTTTTTGCTTTTGGTAAATTTTATGCATGTCAAAGGACCAGTCTACCGTTGGATTGAGCCGGTCGTCAGACAATATGGATTTTAAGGATACATAATAGAATGAAGACTTGCTTAGTAGCATGCATCAAGGGGATGCATTAAACTCCCTTTTGCCAGAACATGGCTCAACTTTATTAGGCATTTTTTTTTTTTACTTTCATAGCTACTCAGTTGTTCAATGGCGAACTTTTTCGTTCTTAGACTTTTATGTTGTGCGGCAAACCAGTTTAGAAATCTCCACATCCGAAATTCTTTCTTCAGTTTCAGAAGGGATCCTATGTATTTGTTCGACGCCTTGTTGTTGTTGTTGTTGTTGTTGTTGCTGCTGCTGCTTCTGCTGCTGCTGCTGTTGTTGTTGTTGTTGTTGTTGTTGTTGTTGCTGCTGCTGCTGCTGCTGCTGCTGCTGCTGCTGCTGTTGTTGTTGCTGCTGTTGTTGTTGTGGAAGGACAATTAATTGTATTGTTTGATTGATTGTTTGGTATTTAACGCCGTTTTCAACATTATTTCAGTTATATCGCGGCGGCCAGTGCACCTATCCATGCTTTCCTGGAGTCTCTGTTACCCGTACTCCGCACAATATTCTTTCCAAGCCATTGGCTGCTTTCCCACATAACCATCGTCGAACAATGGTCAGTGGTGAGAGAGGAATGAATCCTGTCGCAATGACTATCATCAATCCTCGGAAAGGAATTGGCCAAGCCTTTGTGTGGACAAAACAATGATTTCAAGCACATGTAATTCATCGCCAGAAAATGCATTTGAGCAATGCTCTGGTAAAAGGGGGTTTAATGTACCTCCGTGATACGTTATACCAAGCATGGATCCATAAAATACATATTGTCGAACAATCGACTGCATCATAGGCAAGATTGCTCCTTTGACAGGCATAAAATTGACCGACAGCAAGATGTTTCGATCCAGATTAGCCTGTGCGAACTGCGCAGGCTGACATGGATAGATACTTCTTAAAGATAACTTAATCCTCCTTTTCACAGAGCATGGGTCATTTAAAGCCCCAATAGCGGACAAAAGTAAACAATTCTGGTGTTAAAATGCATTTAAATTTAAATCATACCGGTTAAAAGTATGGAAATTATTGTGAAGATGACAATTTGTTATTGTACGGTCGGTCCAAGTGTTAGTCCCTGGCAGAAAAATTAATTTTAAAGTCAGTTAAAAAGTGAACAAAAGATAAAACGACCTGGCAGCTTTTGACCTAGTTTTGAAATTCATTTTTCTGCCAGCGACTAGCACTTGGACCGACCTTACAACAACTGATTGTCATCTTCACAGCAACTTCCATACTTTTAGATCGTACGATTTAATTGATTGATTGATTGTATGGTGTTTAACGCCTTTTTCAACGTTATTTCAGTTATATCGCGGCGGCCAGTGCACCTATCCATGCTTTCCTGGAGTTTCTTTTACCAGTACTCCGCACCATATTCTTTCCAAGCCACTGGCTGCTTTCCCACATAACCATCGTCGAAACAATGGTCAGCGTTGAGAGAGGAATGAATCCTGTCGCAATGACTATCATCAATCCTGGCCAAGCCGGGGCTCGAACCAGCGAGTACGATTTCAATGTATTTTTGAACTGCGTTGTTTACTTTTGGCCAGTATCTGGGCTTTAATTTAGATAAATATAAAACTTTGTAGTTTAGTGACGAGTTTACATCACATAATGTTTAGATAATACAGACTACAAAACGTGTTGTTGTTGTCGATAAGCAAATATGCAAAATAATGTCGTAAAATATGCCTTATGTGAACATAGGTCAAGTCAATAGGAGCATAATAATAAATTTATGATAAAATAAAAAGAAGTTGACGACAGTTAGATAATCTATGTCATCCTGTAAGTAAACTATCGAAGGCATTCGTATTTGAGCCATGCTCTGTGAAAAGCGGGGTTTAAATGCATCTGCAAAAAGTATCGACCCAGGTCAGCCTGCGCAGGCTGCGCAGGCTTACCTGGGTCGAAACTTTTTGCTTTAGGTTAATTTTCTGCATGACCGAGGACCAGTCTATATAATGATATCGTCGGTTGTTAGATAAAATGGATTTTATAGATAAAAAAATCACGTGATGTCTTTCCTGGTATAGTGTATTACGGGATGCATTAAATCCCCTTTTGCCAGAGCATGGCTCATTTGTTTGCGTTTCAAGAAGCGAAGGGGCGTCTTTTTTTACCTCGCAGGTGCAGAATTTTAGATATAACTCTCAAATACATATATTCATTTCTGTTGGAAAAATTCGGAACAAGAAAAATCCCTTTTAAAAGATAGTTGGCGTCTGAGGTACTGGAATTTAAGGATTGAAACCGTTTTGTGAATCAGTATGAAGAGAAATAATGAAAAGTAACCACACAAGCAAGTGCTTCTTTTCCCTCATTGTTTTGCATATTTTTAAAAAGTGAAATTTTCTACTAGATATATTTTTCAAAATTGCATGTTTTATCCAACTCATTTTAAGAAAAGGAGCCGTTGCTGCTCAAAACAGTGTGTCTATGTATGAGCTGTGCGCTGGCAGAAGGGGGTTTAATGCATCTCCGTGAAGCATCATACCAAGCAAGTCATCGTATAGTTGTGGAACAGACAATTTGATGACTAAGGTAGAATGGTCCTTGAACATGCAGAAAATTGACCGAAAGCAAAAGAGTTTCGACACAGGTCAGCCTGCGCGGACTATGCAGGCTGACCTGGGTCGATACTTTTTGCAGATGCTTTGAACTCTTTTCACAGAGCATGCACAGTGATGGCTTATAGAGTAAGGCATAAAAAATCAACTAGTATAATAAACGGATTATCTTCTATCGTACCATTTGCTGAGGTATAATGGGCGCCTCTGAGCGGTATATCCATTAACGTAAGCAACCCTGGTAAATTGGTGTCATAAACGGGCCTGCCAATAGGCTCCCATGTGTCGCAGAATAAACATGTCCACATTTTTAACCAATCGCAAATTAGCATTTATTCATTCAAGACTAGAACCAAGATGCAAGTCAAAAGTTAGTTTATTTTGCCGAAAAATACACCCAAGTTTTCAATAATAATTCGAGCCATGCTCTGGCAAAAGGGGGCTTAAAATGTATCTCCCCAGGATATTGCACCCAGTGAGACATTACAAAATCAGGGATCCATAAAATCCACTTTGTCTAATAACCGACTAAAGCACAAGGGAGTCTGTCCTTTGACATACAGAAAATTGACCGTTAGCAAAAAGTTTCGGTTCAGGTCAGCCTGCGCGGACTGCTCAGGCTGACCTGAGTAGATACTTTTTGCAGATGCATTCAGCTCCCGTTTTCACAGAGCATTGCTCAATTTCAATTGTTCCAAGCACTGTTTGCCTTAAGTTATCGTCGTAACTTCTATTCTATGAAATTCACGATGACTCATCAGTGCAAAGAATTATAAAACTATTGACGTAAACTCTGGATTTATATTGACTAAACACAATAAATTCCAATGTTTACGGTGCTTGTTTTTCACAATGCTCTGCATAAATTTTCGTTGCTATGTGAAATAAATTATAACGGTTGATGTTCAACAATGCTTCTTCTGTCAATGAATGAAAATAAACCGTACACCACAAGCACAATCCTGGGTATTGGACAACTCTTTTGCATACTCCCTGAAAGCTCTAATGGGATTCAGATGAACAAGCGGTACAATGGGGACAAGTATACTGCCTGACAGCTTTATCGAGACTTAGATGAACAAACAGTACTATGGGGCCCTGTCTCTGACATACCAAACTCCATGAGAGCTTTATCGAGAATTATATGAACAAAAGACCAGTCTCTGGCATATACTCTGACAGCTTTAACGAGATCATGGACGAACAAACGCTACTATGGAGACCAGTCTTTGGCAAACTCCCTGAAAGCTTTTAACGAGATTTAGATGCTAACGAGATTTAGATGAACAAACGATATTATTGGGACCAGTCTTTGGCATACTCCCGGTAAGCTTTAACGAGATTTAGCTGCTAACGAGACTTAGATGAACAAACGGCACTATGGGGACCAGTCTCTGGCATTTTCCCTGAAAAAAATCAACGAAACTTGGGTGAACAAAGATACTATGGGGACCAGTTTCTGGCATACTCCCTGAAAGCTTTAACGAGATTTGGGTGAACAAACGGCAACAAAAGGACTGGTCTCGGGCATATCCCATGAAAACTTTGACGAGACCTAGATGAACAACGATACTATAGGACCAGACTTTGGCACACTTCCTGACAGCTTTAACAAGACTCATTAGAGCAAGCGGTACTATGAAATCAAACCAAACTTTGCGCCAAATGTGAGACTTTGGTGTGAAACTAGCTAATTTCCCCAGATCATACATTTTCAATTTAACCTTTTACCACACAATTCTAAGTTTTGACGACCTCGATAAGCAATGTTTTAAAAAACTTGGGGGAGAAGGAGAAAATGGTGGTAGCAAGGTCGTGTTAAAGATTGTAGCAAAGAGGACGGTGAGATTATTATTCTACCAAGTACTGCTATGTTCTCATGTTGGCGCAAGAATACCGGTTGTCACTCCAAATTGTTGTCACCAATATACGAGCTATTTGGGAAGCAGGAATCGAGACAGACAGACAGACAGATAGAGGGAGATAGAGAGGGATTATTTGTTTGTTTTGTTGTGATTAACGCCGTTTTCAACATTACTTCAGTTATATATCGGCGACCAGTGCACATATCGATTCTGTTCTGAGTTTCTTCCACCAGTAAATCGAATTACCCTCGTACCAAACTACTAGCTACTTTCCAACATTTACCATCGTCGAAACTTTTATCAGCGGTGAGAGAGGAATGAATCCTGTCGCAATGACTATCATCATACCTCTGCAAGAAATTGGCTTAGCTTGGGACCTGAGCAAGCGACGCCATGTTTTTATGCTTTAAACGTTACAGACAGACAGACAGACTGACTGACAGACAGAGTTGTTCCGCTTCATCGATTTCAACTCGATACCATTTCATATGGACACAGAAAAGGGAGGCAAGAAGGAAAATGATAATGGGAGGGCTCATTGTTTTCATTTTCTTTTTTATCGTCAGCAAGCTGGTGTTTGCCGCACAGACCACCGGTGACAGGAAGCAAGATTTAAATGTTGCGAGACATAATGGCATATAGTTGAAGATACATTTGAGCCATGCTCTAACAAAAGGGGGCTTAATGCATCTCCGTGATGCATTATACCAAGCAAGTCATCATCTAATTAGGGATCTATGAAATCTTTTTTTGTCCAACAATCAACTGGATCTCAAGGTGGAATGATCCTTTGACATGAAGAAACTTTACCAATGGCAAAAAAGTGTCGACCCAAGTCAGCCTGCGCGAACTGCGCAGGCTGACATGGGTCGACACTTTTTTGAAAATGCATTAAGCTCCCTTTTCACAGGGCATAGCTCATTTCCTTTCTGTCCAGTCTTACAATTTATGCATTTAACTAGTTTTTTGAAACGTAACATACTGCAGTAGGTGACCCCTGTACATCACCTGTAATTCGTTTTGTCAATCTACTTCACATTCACATGTACCAATCCCTACAACTTTGCCCCTTATTAGAATTTTCTCTACGTTACACCCGTCTTTTTTCGTGTTAATTTGTTTGTGTGGTGTTTAACGCGGTTTTCAACATTATGACACTTTTATTGCGGAGGCCAGTGCACCTATCCATACCTAACTGGAGTTTCTTTTACCATTGCTCCGCACAATATATTCTTCCTAAGGCAGTGGCTATTTTCCCACAAAACCGTTGTGGGAAAAAAAGATCAGTGGTGAGAGAAGAATGTGTTTTCTAGTGAATTATTCTTAAAAAGTTGTTATTTTAAGCATTAGGATACAAAATTTTCATAACATGTATTTGAGCCATGCTCTTTGAAAAGGGGGGCTTAATGCATCTGCAAAAAAAGTATCGCGCAGGTCAATCTGCGAAGTCCGCGCAGGCTGACATGGGCCGAAACATTTGCTAGTGGTCAATTTTCTGCATGTCAAAGGACCATTCTATCTCATGATTTAGATGGTTGAAAGACAAAATGAATTTTATGGATCTGAGATGACTTGCTCGGTATAATGTACTACGTAGATGCATTAAGACCCGTTTGGCCAGAGTATGGCTCATTTACATTTTTTTTTTTTTTTTTTTTTAAATGGAAAAAAAAAAAAAAGATTTTCTCTCCAAGTTTCCAGTTATTCACGTTAAAACATTGTTAGTTTGGCCTTTTTCAGGGCTACAGCAAATCATGGGATTTTGCGGACGGCTTAGACCCAAGATCAGACTGCACAGAAGGGTAAGCAGTCTAATGTCGGATCTATATCGTCCACTTGTTAAGTAAACTTTATAAGACAGAGAATCTTTATGAGTTTCAGTGAATTGTACTTTCCGTCATCGAAAGAGATTGGGTTTAACCCTCTACCACATAATCCCGACTTTCAACGACCCTGAAAAAGAAGTCTTTTGAAAACATTGTGGGAAAAGGAGAAAATGCTGGTAACCAGCATTTTCTCCTTTTCCCACAATGTTTTCTATCCTTCCCAAAACAAATTTCAATTTTTGAGCCACACCTATTTTGTCGTCTGCAAATGCTTTGAATTTTGACTAGTCTAAAATTTTGTCGTTTGGTAAAGAGTTAAGCATTTTGAATGTGCAGTCTGATCTTGGATCTATGTCGTCCGTTTGTTTAGTGAGACCTATAATATCAAAATCATTCTGACTTTCAGTGGATTGCACTTTCCACCATTGAAAGAGATCTATGCTTAAACATTTTGAGCTGCAATCTGACCGTACAGATCTTAGATCTATACTGTCCGCATTTTCAGTCAAGCCTACATCATAAAGATTCTTTCTGGGTTTCTTTGGATCGAACTTTCAGCCATCGAACTGATGAGGTCGATTCCATATGTGCCATACTCTGTCAAAAGGGGGCTTTATGCATCTGCGAAAAGTATCGACCCAGGTAAGCCTGCGCAGTCCGCACAGGCTGACCTGGACCGTAACTTTTCGCTATAGGTCAATTTTCTGAATGTTCAAGGACCATTCTAACTCATGATTCTGTCGGATGTTAAAACAAAGTGGCTATTATGGATCCATGATTATGTGGTGGCTCGCTTGGTACAATGGATCGCGGGGATGCATTAAGCCTCCTTTTGCCAGAGCGTGGCTCATATATGTAGCACCGAATGGGGTAAGTCATTAGCAGACAACAAAATTTTCGGTCAGTTCATATGCAGCAAACACAGATGCAGACAACAAAATTAAATGTGACTAAAATGATTGAATCTGTCTCTGAAAGGGTAGAAAACATTGTGGGAAAAGGAGAAAATGCTGGTTACCAGCATTTTCTCCTTTTCCCACAATGTTTTCAAAAGCCTTCCGTCTAAGAATCGTTGTAACTAGGGTTTGTGCGCTAAATGCTTGTTACCAGCATTTTCACCTTTTTCCACACAATTATTTTCAAACGTCTTCTTTCTCAGGGTCATTTTAACTCGGGATTGTGTGGTAAATAATTTAGAGAAGAAATACTGGTTACAAGCATTTTCTCTTTTTCCACAATGTTTTTTAACGCCTTCCTTCTCAGGATTGTGTGGTAAATAGGTTGAGAGAAGATAAAGTACTTTCGTGGTTTCTACGATCTATGGAAAAAATTGACTGATTACCTTTTTAAAACTAATTTAAATATCTTTTAGGTAAATTAAGTTTTATTGCTTTTTTTTTTATAAATGATATGTGTCTTTATGATAATGATGTCTTTTCGATACTGTTTAACTCTTTTACCAAACGACAAAATTACAGACTAGTCCAGATTGAAAGCAATCGCAAACAATAAAATAAATATGACTCAAAAAATTAAAATTTGTTTTGGAAAAAGATAGAAAACATTGCGGGGAAAGGAGAAAATGCTGGTTACCAGCATTTTCTCCTTTTCCCACAATGTTTTCAAAAGGTTTCTTTCGCACGGCATTGTGTGGTAAAGGGTTAACCCTTTCCCAAACAAGCCCTGGTTTTCACGTGTCTGCAGTACAAGTCTTTTGAAAACACTGTGGAAAAAGGAGAAATTGCTCGTAACGAGCAATTTCTCCTTTTCCCACAGTGTTTTCTATCCTTTTTGAGACCTTTCTACCATTTTCATCAAATTTAAAATTGTCGTTTGCAAACTCTTTCAATTTGGACCATTCCAAAATTTGTCGTTTGGGAAAGGGTTAATGAATGGGTCTGTTATGAATACCTTGGTGGCTTGCATCATTCGAAAGACGTTGCCAATGCTTTATTTATTTACTTGTTTATAGTGATATGTACAGTGCTGTTGATTTAATGCTTCAATGCCTAGTTTATCATCATCGTCATCAGTTTTTGTGGTCTTCGTCATTACGTCATCAACTTTATCACCTTGCACATATCATCTTGATTATTATTTATATGTCTTTATTATCATTGTTATGTCTTTATCATCATTATTATGTTTTTATTATCATTAGTATGTCTTCATTACCATTGGTATGTCTTTATCATCATTATTATGTCTTTATTGTCATCATTATGTCTTCATTATCATTGGTATGTCTTTATTATCATTATCATGAATGTATTATCATAATTGTCATGTCTTTATTATCATTGTTATGTCTTTGTTATCATTACTACTTCTTTTTATCATAATTGTTATGTCTTTATTATCATTATTATGTCTTTATTGTCATTATTATGTCAATGTTACTCTTGTCATTCGTATGGATAGATGTAGATCGGGGGCAGTCTTCACAAACCATTTTTAAGAACATTCTTAGTCTTATTCTCCAACACGTTCTATATTTAGAAAGTAACACAACTTCTGATTGGCTAAACCATTTGGTTTAGCCAATGAGAAGTTGTGTTACTTTTAAATTTAGAGAATTCTAGATAATAAGACTAAGAATGTTCTTAAGAATAACCCGTTGACATCGGCAAGGAACCAAGGTCCAACACTCCAACACTGTATTTCCAATATAAGCAAAGATTTGTAATATGCAAATGAGATAAACCATTATGAAGCGTTGTAAACTTTCGATGTAGATAAAAATGGATTGATGCAATTCTTTGATGATACCGTATGAATTAGTCTATTACATGGATCTGTCAGCAAATGCGACCCTTTAATTTCTTCTGGTATGTACATGTTATTCCAAAGGTGTATAGGCTCGTCCGAAATGCAATAAAAGAACAATTTCATACCTAGATTGTTTTGGTTAGTGTCTGCCATGTCTAACGTCCTCAAACTCCGATTCAGCCGGTTGTAACAAAAATGGATTTTATTAATCCATGATTATATTGTGACTTGCTTGGTATCATGCATCACAGAGATGCATCAAACCCCCTTTTGCAAGAGCATGGCCCATTAATATAACTTAGACCAAAAGTTCTGAGAGACAGATGGCCCATCTTGGCTTCCATAGAACACTGTCAAGGTGTTGCTGTAAACAGAAGGTACGTAACATTACGATAAGATCGCATCCGACCGTAACGAGGCTTAAAATTCCCGTTTAAAAGAAGGACCAGCTTTGTCAGTTATGTTAATTAATCAACGTTTGCTACAGGAGGGAAAAGCTGTAACGCTGTCAGTATTAATCCCCATAATTAAACAGTGATTCATTAGTGTTCTGGGGAACTGTTTTAAAAGGTATGTTTCCTTTTCAAAGTGTTATGTACCGAATATATGAGTGATGCTCTGCGAAGAGAGGGCTTAATACATCTGCAAAAAGTATCGACTCAGGTCAGCCTGCGCAGTCCGCGCAGGCTGACCTGAGTCGAAACTTTTTGCTTTTTTATAAATTTTCTCCTTGTCAAAGGACTAGTCTTCCTTAAGATTAACACTTAAGCTGCTGAATAAATGAAACGCAAATTTCTACTCAATACTAAAAGCCCAAACATTGCGGTTTTAAACTTGATTTCACCGGAAAGAAAATAGCATATCGGACAGTGTAGATCAACGATCAGACTGCACATTCTGTGCAGTCTGATATTGATCTACACTGTCCGCAAAAGGCCAGTGTAGCAGCTTAAGGGTTAAGTCGGTTGTTACAGAAAGTAGATTTCATGTATCCACAATTATACGATGACTTGCTCGGTATCATGTCGAAACTTTTTGCTATTTTATAAATTCTATGCGTGTCAAAGAACTAGGGTACCTTATGATTTGGTCGGTTGTTATACAAAGTGGATTTTATGGATTCTTAGTTATGAAATGCCTTACTTGGTATCTTGCATCGCGCAGATGCATTAAACCCCTTTTGCCAGAGCATGAGTCATGTAGAAACCCTTATCTTATTAAAAGGACTATATCGTGAACTTTGATATGCAAAGCATTCTGGTGACTCTGTGGTATCAAAATTATCGCTTTATTATAAATTTCTGACAAGTAAGAAGAGAAAATTGAGGGAATAACAAGTACAGGAAATCTAATTTGGACACTTTTGTGACATTCCGCATCGTAAAACATTCATTTGAATTCCTGTGGTTATGGAAACCAAGGCAACGATGAATGATATCGAGGACCCCATCGTGTACCCTGAAAATCCACCCTGGACCATGTTCTTTGATGGACCACTGTACGAGAAGTATAAAGACTTCATGATGACCAAGGATTTCTCCCAGGTATGTACAATTTCTCATTTAACCCTTTCCCAAACAACAAATTTTGGACTGGTCCAAATTGAAAGAGTTTGCAGACGACAATTTTAAATTTGATGAAACTGGCCGAAAGGTCTCAAAAAGGGTAGAAAACACTGTGGGAAAAGGAGAAATTGCTCGTTACGAGCAATTTCTCCTTTTCCCACAGTGTTTTCAAAAGACTTGTACTGCAGACACGTGAAAACCAGGGCTTGTTTGGGAAAGGGTTAATCCCTGCAGTGTCATAGGCGATAACACGGGCTTTTGTGAACGGCAAATCCAAGAGCAGACTGCACAGAACGGGAAAGACTTTAGTCCATTAGCATTACATCACGGCGCAGGTACTGGTTCAGGATTCCAGGGAACAATCATTGAAAGTGAATGATGGAACGTTTTAAAACCAAATGATCCATTCTTTGGAAAAAAAAAAAGGGGGGGGGGTTTAATACATCCCTGTGATGCATTACACCAAGCCAAGTCATCACTTAATTATGGATCCACAAAATCAATTTGTCCTAACCCTTGTCGACTGAATCTTGAGGTCGAATGGCCCTTTGACATGCTCAACATTACCAAGAGCAAAAGGTTTCGCGCCATGTCAGTCTGCGCGGAGTGCGCAGGCTGACATGAGTCGGTACTTTTTGCAAATGCTTTAAATCACCTTTTTACAGAGCATGACTTAAATACATCAGTAGGTTTTCAACGTGCTTTGAGCAAAGGTCTACAATTTATGATCACCAATGTTTCTTCATCATGTATGTCCATAGCCTCTTAGAATTCAAACTAGATCACCTTGTTCAAACTGTCGATGTATTGGTGGCTTTGTGTGAAGCCTTGCTACAGTTGTATCGAATACTTCATCCTGTTGCATGCTTTCTGACTTTCAGTATGGGTAAGGAAAGGTCGGGTATCTGAGCCATGCTCTGGATGCATCGTACCAAGCAAGTTATAGTAAAATTAGTGTTGCACCCCCTGTGTTCTTTACCGGGTTTGATTTTCTGATGTGAATGAGATAAAATTGGGTCGAAATTAGAATTCGGCTGCTGCATACACCAACAGACTCGTCTTTTGCCCATAAAATGAACTGAACTGAGGTATCCCTTGACCTCATGGTAAGTGGGAATCTTTTGCCTAGATGTTGCTTTCAAATTTAAGAAAAACGAGAAGCATTTAAGTTAAAACAGGGAATTTAATGTCGAAACAAAACTTACGACAGGTTGAAAGTGACCCACAGAGAATGGACACACAAAATCAGGCAATATTGCGTACTTGCGCCCGGGGCATGCAAAACAGCTTGCAGTCTTTGTCTCACACCTCTCACGAGAGGTTGAAACAGCTCGATCAGTAGCTGCTGCCATGAGGTTAAAGGATACCTCAGTTCATTCCATTTCAGAGACAACAGACTTGTTTGTTCTTGTATACAGCAGCCGGATTCTAATTTCCAACCCATTTCATATCATTCACGCCAGAAAATTAAACACGTTAAAAACACAGGGGGTGCAACACTAATTTTACTATGTATAATAATGGCGCTGTAAAACCCATTTTATCTCCCAACCGACTGAATCACGATTTGGAATAGTCCTTTGACATGCAGAAAATTGACCAAAAACAAAAAGTTTCGGCCCAGGTCAGCCTGCGCGGATTGCGCAGGCTGACCTGGGTCGATACTTTTTGCAAATGCTGTAAACCGCCTTTTTACAGAGCATGTCTCATAATATATTTGACTTTTAAAGAGTTAACATGTAACATTGAAATGAAATAAACGAATTATTAGACTATGCAGTACACACTGGAACGATCTTGGTATCAAATACAGCTAATGACTTAAAACATGTTAATCATTGTCTTTTTTTTTTTAATGAAATTATTATTGAAATTTCCAATCTATTCTGAATGGTGGCATATTTTTGCCGCGAGATACGAGATAGCTATCGTGATAATTTTAGAAAACCTTCACGATAATTGGAACTTTCCTGGAAATTTTATCAAGATGGTGAAAAGTTTTCTGAAAAAAATATCACGATAAACTTTGTTATCTTGAAAATTTTATGTTGATTATTTCTCATTCGTGCACGAAGCTGACATCGAGGTAAAATTATCGCGATAGTTCTACCGTTTCTCGATATTTATAAATAGAAAAATCACCATTTGGATGAACTCGGAAGTTTTTGACTGTACAGGAGACAAAGATGATCCGAAGCCATATCTAATTATAGATACCGTGAATGTCAGTTGTGGGCACGAGCGTAAAAAAAAATCGTGATAACAGTTAGAAATTTCGCGATATTTCTATCGTGAAACTTTTTGTTATCTAGATAATATTTCCAGGAAAGTTTGTTTTATTGCGATAGTTCTCTAAAATTATCATGATAGCTATCTCGTATCTCGTGGCAGAAATATGCCACCATAATTCTGCACCATCGTTTGCCGGTAAGCCGCACAGTTAATGTGTTGATAATGAGTTAAAATTGACTGCATCTCCCCCCACTGAAACACGTTATAATCTATTCCTATAACTCAGACACTTCCGCACGCTAACAAAAATGACGCCAACGAGAAAATAGCACAGGTCACTGTATTAAAAAAAAAAGTGCCTGACTGGTAAACTTGGATTGCTGAAATAGGAAAACGTACTGATTCTGCAACCTTTTTTTTTCCCTACAACCTTTTTTTCCATTTGTGTTTTCAGCTGCCCTAAAACGATTTTCCATCTCTTCTTCAACCTTTTCTCTTTTTTTACCTATTTGAAATACGAAGCAATTTACTCTCTTTATTTTTCTCCATTGATGTATCCATAGTTCCACAGCCTCATTTTACTTTCATCATATTTATAATTTCTATTAAGTCCAAGACGTTGCAGTTTGATATCGGTAAGACAAATTTAGCCTACACCGGAGGACAAAATATTTGACTTGTCCAAATTGAAAGCACTTGCAGGTGACAATTCAGTGTGGCTCAAATAACTGGATATGTCTGAAAGTTTCAGATGCATTGTGGGAAAGGAGACAATGCTCATTACGAGCATTGTCTCCTTTTCCACATTGTTTTCGACAGCTTTCTCTCACACGGTTGTAAAAAAAGTCAGGATTGTGTGGTAAAAGATTAAGTGAGCATTCAGTTGCATAACTGTGCCAGGTAAGAAGTTAAACAACCGCCAAATGCATCTTAATGTTGCTGATTTAAGTATTTTTACGGGGATAACATCTCCACCTATTTCTATAAATAGACAAATCGCTGTATTAACACAAGAGTTACTAAATTTAGTTTAAAACGACAAGTATTATTGACAAATGTGGTACAAACCACTTGTAAATGGTTTTAAAACTATATCCAAAATAATTCAAAGGCTTGAATTTACCTCTGTTACATATTTACGACCTAATCCAGGTACATTTACTGCAGAACTTAAGTGTGAATGAACTTAGTAAGGCTTCTGAAGCGCGTGCTATGGCCTTGGTCGGTTTGCTACTAGTACCAAGTACCAAGACATAGAGGATATTTGTTTTTTCGGTGAACATCATCGGTGAACATCATCGGTAATATTTTCACTCGTGGCGCAGCCACGAGTGAAAATATTACCGATGATGTTCACGAGATGAAATAAATTTCGATCTTTCACCGAAAGAAAAAAAACAAATATTCTATTTATTTCATGCTTCTAACGCCTTTTTTTTTTTTGTCGAGACTTCCATAAAAATCAGTACAAACTCCCCGTGGTCGGTATTCTCACTGGTCGTACCCGTGTAATATCGAAAAATATTTTCACCGCTATTTCTCGATATCCTACCGGAAAGTATGAAATAATACTGAGTAATGCATGTTTTTGTATGATTAAAAGAAAACAGTAAAATTCATCCGGCATATGCCGCTTTGACAACTATAAGTATAGCAAACTCGGGGCAAATGTCAAATTGTCCAGCTACTGATGCATATATTGAAAAAAATCTCAGTTTGGTAATTTTTTTTTTCTCATACCTTAAACAATATCATGTTGGAAGAGAATTTATTCCGACACCATCGAAGCAAAAGAAAATGAAATGTTAAGTTTTTTAGCGGCCAAGTAGCCTACAGATGGCGCAAAAACAACGACACTAACGACAACGTCTCTAAAAGATTCTGTAAACTTGACCTTTGAATTTGGTGAAACTGTCATTAAAAACATTTACCATTGATAAAAATAAAAAAAAAACGACTTTTGAAAAAACGAGCTTTCCAGGAATGCGACCAAACGATTGGTCCCTTTATCAGAGTCAACCAACGCCTGTTTTCGATGGCGAATACTAGATCCAGATCAAAAGCTGCAAAGCTGAACAGGACCTAGGATTCACATCCATTATCAAATCAGATTTTCTACCTAAAAACCAGAAGAAACAAGAACATTTTGTTCAAGTCATATATTTTGATTATCATTATCTTTTTTGTTTCAGACTTGAAAGTTGGATCTTTTAAAGTAATGAGTTTCAAAATATTATGAGACAAGGTTGGACGTGCCCTCGGTGTATATTCGTATATTTCCGTAGGCTATTCTTCTTATAGCCGATATCTGTTACGAAAGTTAATGAAGGGAAAGTTGAAATATGTTTACTGATACCCATGCTACTGTTGTTGTTGACTTTGTTGTTATCTGCCAAGCCCCCGTAGCTCAGTCGGTAGCGTACAGGACTTGAGAACAGGAGGTCGCTGGTTCGATTCCCGGCTTGGCCAATTTCTTTCCGAGGATTGATTATAGTCATCGCGACAGGATTCATTCCTCTCTCTCACCGCTGACCATTGTTTCGACGATGGTTATATGGGAAAGCAGCCAGTGGCTTGGAAAGAATATTGTGCGGAGTACTGGTAAAAGAAACTCCAGGAAAGCATGGATAGGTGCACTGGCCGCCGTGATATAACTGAAATAATGTTGAAAACGGCGTTAAACACCAAACAATCAATCAATACAATTGTTGTTATCTAAACACCACATGAAAATGGCACATATAAATCGAACACGATAAATGTGCCGTCCACATCGCCAATCAATAAAACTTGGATCGCTTCATCGACATTCCCACGGCCGACCACTGTACCACGATAGCGGACACAATGTGGGCAATGTAAAATAACAGCCATAGTCACAACTTATGGCCTGTTTTATGTTTTCATTAACCCAGTATTGGTAAACAAATGCCCCAAATATTGTGAAACCGCTGTAACTTGTCACTACTTTGTTTCCGTGACAGTGTTCGGGTTTTTCCGATATTTTTCGAGGCTCCTTCTAAATGGACTTCAAATGTTAAACCCTTAAGCTGCTAAGTGCGACTCACTGACTTTTTGCGGACAGTGTAGATCAAGATCAGACTGCACAGAACGTGCAGTCTGATCTTTGATCTACACTGTCCGATAAGAAGATATTTTTCTCCAAAAAATATGTTTGAAATAGCATTATTTTTGTTTTTTATCATCGACTTGAAAGTTTCATTGAAATGATTTACCAGGATAAGAGTTAATATGTTTGTATAACAAACTCATCTTGTCTCCGTGTCCATGGTGTACAGGTAAAATATATGGACACATTATCTCGAAGTAAACTTCCTTTAAATTGTGAGTTTATCGGAGATCTATAAATAGTGCACGTAAAAAGACGGAATATTCATTAAATAACAAGTTAAAGCGGGTTCACTTTATCGCGTTCGCATTATAAATGTTGCCGATCTAAGAAAAACACTTCAATAAACAATCAACACGACACAAACAATTGTATAGTTCGAATAATCATTCCTTTTGTTTTAAATCGGTTTTGCAGAACAAAGGTCAGTTAGGGCTCGTACGGAATATATTATGGTGCCTGTCAATCAATTGTCAGAAATACTCAGTGATCCATCTTTCAGCAAACGTATGATGATTTGACATTTTAATTGCGTTCAGCATCCGTTAACTACGCAAACTATAAAACACTTCAATAACGAGAGGGTTTTTTTGTAATTTTGTTGTTGTTGTCATTGTTCCTGTTTTAATCACCTTCCAAACCACAAGTACACCACTCCAATGTTCTAACCACACCGATCGAAAATATGAATTAATTTTCGTTTGAGACGGGACTCAAAGGTCAAATTTGCACTCAGAAGATAGGATAACCATTTCAGCATATCATTTCGGTTTAATTATCTAAATAATTCCGCATTTCCGCCCATGAAAACATTTTAAAGGATAGAGGGGTACAAGCACAAGTTCAGAAACTGTCAGTATCTGGTATGACCTCCGTTGGCACGAATAACGGTTTGGCAGCGTTGTCTCATAGAGAGGATAAAGACAACCGACCCATGTTTTTTTTTTTCTTGTTTTTTGGTAATGCCAAACCAGGGGCCAAACATTGTTTATTCAAAATTTGCTTGGTATAGACAAATCATGATGCTCGAGCACATTTACCATTTTCAAGCTGTATTGTCAAAACATGCACTTAAAAAAATTTTTACATGCACATGCAATCTCTTTCATTATGAAAATGTTCCCCAGACGTGGGGGGGGGGGGGGGGGGGGGGGTGCATACAAATAAGTTTCATGGAAATCGGGTGACGTAGAAGGAAATGCTCTCAAAATTAAAATGGTGTCGTCAGAACTTTGGTCAAGTGTATCAACTTTCGCAAAACAAAAACATTATGTTCCATGGTAAAAACACGATAGTATGGCAGTCAGTTATCTGTCTTTGATTATCTTATCTTGGTGAAGTCTTACTCGATGACTAACTAGTTCTAACGTGTATTAGAAATGTATCTAGTTCTATTCATTGAGTGATTTCAGCCCGGGGTCTTCAGAATTGTTCTAAATAAACCTTTCTCCCATTCTAGATGTGAGCCATGCTCTGGCAAAAAGGGTGCTTAAGGCATCTCCGTGATGCATTATATCAATCAAGCCATCACATAATTATGGATCCATAATAGCCACTTCTTTTTAACAACCGACTGCATCTTGAGGTAGAATGGTCCTTGGACATAAAAAATTGACCTATAGCGAAAAGTTTCGGCCCAGGTCAGCCTGCGCGGACTGACCTGGGTCGATACTTTTCGCAGATGCATTAAGCCCCCTTTTGCCAGATCAAGGCTCATGTATATGTTAGATCTAGGCATGCTTTATCACCTTTTTACAGTAGCAAATATAAACTATACGCAAAGAATTAGCAAGTATACTTCTTAGGATATTGCGGGTATGTTCTATGGCGACCAGATGACGCTACGCACGTATAGGCCAATCGGGCAAAATACGACGGCATTGTCCAGCGACAGTACCATAAAGTGTCCGATCATAATGCACGTAATAGTCTGTACCGACTGAACGAACGTAAAGGTCACTGTTTTCAACAACCACCTTCCTCAAGGGGTTGCTTTTGTTTGTTTCCCTGGGTGTTTTTTAAACAGCTTTCACTGTATAATAAGCTGTTTCCAAAAAATTAGAACCAAACTTATAACACCAGGGAACACAAACCAAAGGATTTTTTCAAAAAGTATTGCCACACAAACAGAACAAAAAAATCTTTTTCTCAAAGAGTTGTCGAAGACTGGAATAGCCTGCCTGAGGACTTAATTTTATGTGAAACTGTAAATACATGTAGTTTTAAACGCAAATTAAATGAATTTTGGAAAAGACTACCAGTCAAGTTTGAAGCCAGGTGCTATGGACGTGAACCACAATCGGTAAGAAAAGAAGTTTATTCAAATGGATCCAAGAGTCCGACGCCTACTTAGATCTCAAAAACAGTGTAAACAGTGTATTAAGCTGTTTAATTACGATTTTACCTTGATAATTTACATGTTTACATTGTATTATGATGATAAAGCAATTTGTTAAGGGTTGAAAAATTCTGATTCTGATCTATTACAGATACTGTTGAAAAACAAACTAAAGATAGCCCACCAGAGCACCACCGTACCCGAGGTTCCCGATACTGTAGATGGAATAGACTGGTGGTCGGTTGACCAGGACGTTACCGGGAAATCGGAGAAACAGTTCGCAAGCGACACGTGGGTACCTTTGGAAAAATATCATTTTGTTTACAGACTGAAAAATAACGAGCAATTTCTCCTTTTCCCACAGTGTTTTCTACCCGTTTAGAGACCTTTCTGCCATTTTCATCAAATTTAAAATTGTCGTCTGCAAACTCTTTCAATTTGGACTAGTCCAAAATTTGTCGTTTGGGAATGGGTTAACCAGAGTTTCACCATTTTTTTTTTTTTTCTTACGGTCCTGAGGAAGAAGGTTTGTGAAATCATTTTTACCCTTTACCACACAATCCCGACTTTTAACGACCCTAAGAAAGAAGCTTTTTGAAAACATTGTGGGAAAAGGAGAAAATGCTGGTAACCAGCATTTTCTCCTTTTCCCGCAATGTTTTCTAACCTATCAATGACAAATTCATCATTTGGACCACCTTTAATTTGTCGTCTGCAAATGCTTTCTATTTGATCCAGTCTAAAGTTTTGTCGTTTGGTAAAGAGTTCAAAAAAGGCACAAACACTGGAAACAATGTAATCAGTTGTTTTATAGTCTTTGCGAGAACAAAAACAACTCCCGTAAAAAATTTGATTACATGTAGTTAAGTAATGGTTTCGTTCCTCAACCATTTTAAATTGATTTCTCATTCTCAAGAATTTTCTACAGTTGATAGAAACGCAAACCAAACGAGCCATGCCATGGCAAAAGTGGGTTTAATGCATCTCCGTGATGCACTGTTCGATGGAAGTTATCAAACGAACCATGTATCCATACAATCTATTTTGTCAAAAAAAATTTTAAAAAACCTGGCTGAATCCTCAGGTAGACTTAGCAAGCCAAGGATACTAAGGTAGTACCCTTGGCCGCTCGCCTCTTTAAAAATCGAAACTCCCGCTGCGCCATTTCATTGGATGCGATCAAAACCCATCGCGTCCAATCAAACCATCCGTAACAAGAAATCTTCCGCGAAACAGAAAAAAATAATGGCGGCGCCCGTCAAAAACGAAAATTGTGTTTGTGATGAAAATTTGCCAAAAAAGAGCAGACGATCTGTATTTAATGAGTTTTTTATAGTTCATGATCAATTATGTGAAATATTAGGACAGGTTCCACAGCCAAATGATTGCGAATCATCGTATGTCTGATTAATTTCAGAAAATTGTGATGAATCCGAAAGCGCAGCCATATTTGATGCATAGCCTAACAAATTTTATTACGAGCATTTTGATTGGTCTGGAATAACATCAGCAAAGGTTACGCAACTCGTGATATTCGATAGGTGGCGCAGCGGGAGTTTCGATTTTTAAAGAGGCGAGCGGCCAAGGGTACGTAACGAACAAAGTGGAGTTAGTATCCTTGGCTTGCGATGATGGGGCCTTGGACGTGTATAAAATTTACCAAAAGCAAAAAGTTTCGACCATGTCAGCCTGCGGGGACCGCGCAGGCTGACATGGGTCGGTACTTTTTGCAGATACAATAAGCCCCCTTTTTTTAACAGAACATAGCTCATTCGCTTTTGCCAATCAGGAATTGTGTTTCTTCTTTGTTTTAGAATTTGACAAAGAATTTTCGTGAAATAAAAACTTTCAAATTGACTTATATGTCTTCAAATTACAAAGATTTTACAAAAAAGACATCTGATTTAGGGGTTTTGATCATGGTTTGTCAAAAAGGGTCTTAAAGCATCTGCGAAAAATATCGCCCAGGTCAGCCTGCGCATTCCGCGCAGGCTGACCTGGGCCGAAACTTTTCGCTATCGGTCAATTTTGTGTATGCCGAAGACCCAGTGTACCTTATGATTGATTCAGTCGGTTGTTAGACAAAATGGATTTTATGGGTCCATAATTATGTGATGACTTGCTTCGTACCATGCATCACGAAAACGCATTAAGCCCCCTTTTTACAGGGCATGGCTCAAATCTTTTGAAAACATTGTGGGAGAAGAAGCTTGCTTGTTACAAACAATCGGTCCTTTTTCCCACGATAATTGTCCATACCATTCGGAAGAACGCCCCCTCCCCTTTAAAAAAAAAAGATAAAAGAAATATACTGATTTTGGTACTTTCTCCATATCCCAAGAATTGCAGGATTGGTTTGTAATTGGTTAATCTTTTTTTTTTTTAAACGATAAATTTTCGAGTCTTCCGATTTGAAAGCTTCTGTAGACGACAAAAAAAAAGAAAGAAATATATTGAGTTTGGTACTTTCTCCCTTACCCAATAGAAAAAAGGGACTATACTAGATGTAAATGTATAAATTTTGATTTCGGTGTCAAACTTTCTTGACGTTTAAACAAGTTTAATGTCAAGTGTACGTCACGTCAATTCTCTAACCGTTTACCACACGATATTATTTTTTACTTTTCCAAATTGAGAGCACCTGCAGACAGCATATTTAGAGTCGGTACAAATTAGCCATTTAGTTCTGATATGGTAGAAAACATTGTGGGAAAAGGAGAAAATGCTGGTTACCAGCATTTTCTCCTTTTCCCACAATGTTTTCTAGAGCCTTTATCCAGTTAGGTCGTTGAAAACGCGAGACTGATTTGTAAAGGGTTGATTAGAATAAAGGATATTTTGTTCCATACAACACGCAAAAAGTGGCACGTTGCATGTTTTACCTGTCAAATTTAACATACACCATATTATTTGTTGAACACGTTACATTCTACAGACCGCATTGTAGCAGATCAGTCTAAAAACCTTTGTGGCAAAAGGAGAAAAGAGCAATTCGTAAAGTTTATTTTTTGCAACAAAGTATGTGAGCGATGCTCTGTGAAAAGAGGATTTGTTGGAGCATCTGCAAGAAGTATCGATCAAGGTCATCCTGCGCAGTCCGCGCAAGCTGTCATGGGTCGAATCTTTTTGCTTTTGGTCTATATTTCTTCAAGCCAATTTCCGATTCTACCTCAGGATTTAGCGGGCTGCCAGACAAAATGGATTTTATGGATCCATAATTATCCCTTATCCTGCTAAATAACAAGAAATGAAACTTTCAAAGTAAACGTTTAAACCCAAATTTTCCCATCTCAAATATATCTCCTTATCGGACAGTGTAGATCTAAGATCAGACTGCACGTTCTGTGCAGTCTGATCTTGATCTACGCTGTCCGTAAAAGGTCGGTGAGTCGCACTTAGCAGCCTGAGGGTTATGCAATTACTCGCTTAGTACAATGCATCTTGGGCCATGCTCCGGCAAAAAGGGGCTTAAAACATCTCCGTGATGGCATGATTGTACCAATTAAGCCATCACATAATTATGGATCCATAATTGCCACTCGTTTAACCCTTTCCCAAACGACAAATTTTAGCCCCTCCCAAATTGAAAGCATCTGCAGACGACAAATTTAAAAGTGGTACTAATGAACTTTAGGTTTTTCGACAGGGTAGAAAACATTGTGGGAAAAGGAGAAAATGCTGGTAACCAGCATTTTCTCCTTTTCCCACAATGTTTTCAAAAGGCCTCTTCCTCAGGGACGTGAAAACACGGGATTGTTTGGTAAAGGGTTTAAACAACCGACTGAGGTAGACTGGTCTTTGGACATTCAGAAAATTGACCAATAACGAAATGTTTCGGCCCAGGTCAGCCAATTAAATCTTCTTTTGCCAGACAGCATGGCTTATTTACATAGATTCATGTTGATTGTTCCTATTTTGAAAGGATACTTTTATATGTCGTCTGCCGTCGTATGTTTTTTTATGTCTGCTTCGGTTTTTTTCTTTTTATTTTGAGGAAGTAATAAGTTAACGAAAGTGATTCGAATAAAAGTGTCTTACCTGTCAGATTTCAACCCTTAGTGCGTTAAGCACAGTTTGAATTGTTTTTGAGACAATACAACTCAAGACAACACAGATCAAGATCGGACTGCCTTGTGCGGACAGTGTAGATCAAGATCAGACAGGGCAAACTTTAAATGTTAGTAAAAACACGAAACGGACAGTCTGATCTTGACCAGCATTGTGCGCTATTTTGTAAATTAAGTTTTCTTAAAACACTGTTAAGATTGCTATGCTTCAATCTGTTTTTCTTGACTGATAAAATTTCTTTGATTAATTCAGCGGGTAAACCCTTAACCCTTTCAGCGCCATAGGCGAAAAAAGGAACTTTTGCGGATGGCATAGATCAAGATCAGACTGCACAGAACGTGCAGTCTGATCTTTGATCTATACCATCCGCTTTTTTAGTCAAGCCTATACGATAAAAATCTTTCTGGGTTTAAGTGGATTGTATTTTCAGCTGTCAAAAGAAGTCGAGTTTATTTATTTGGCGCCGAAAGAGTTAATCTGCTAAATAAATGAAGCTTTCAAGCCGATAGTAAAAAACCCAAAATTATGCCGTTTCAAAGTTATATGTCTGGAAAAAATATCTCCTTAAGTTCTGTGCAGTTTGATCTTGATCTACACAGTCCGCAAAGGTCCTTGAGTCGCGCTTAGCAACTTGAGGGTTAAATCCTAGGCTGCTGAGTGCGACTCCACGCGCTCAAACAAAATATAGTCGATCAAGATCAGATTGCAGTGACTGTTTTTTGACCTACACTGTTGGATTTTTTTGTACAGTTTTCTAACGGCAACACCCTTTAATTATCTTGGATTGGCCTGTATCCCTGATTGAGAAAGTCCGTTGCACTTATTCAGCTCTTTGAAGGTTAAGATTTGTTCATGGCCATAAAGATCACCATCATTTTTTGACGACTGGAATACATTTTCAGAGCTTAGGATAAAAGAACAGACAGTGTAGATCTAGATCAGAGAGAACATTCTGTTCAGTCTGACCTTGATATTAGCCGTCCGTAAAAGGTATTTAAGTTTCCCACCGTAGTAATAAGTTGCTTTTGTAACGCGTCATTTCATTGGTTGAATGCTCCAACATAATGCCATCGCGGAGACAATCAATTTCTTCATCTGTTTTATTTCTTTTATCAGAAGTCCTATTGTATACGTGTACAAAGATGGGAATGGTAACACAGCCAATGTAATGTAAGCAGTTTCTCTCTTTGCCGCAATATTTTCAAAACTAGCGTCCGGGAAGATAGAAAAAGACCTCTAAAGAAATGAAAAACTTATCTGTTGGATGAACAAATATTGGTACCAAGCTTGACTGAAATTCATGCGAAATAATTTGATCGCAGTTGGTGTATTTGTGCATTTGTACTTTCATAAAAATTTAAGCAGAAATTCTGTGTTACTTATGTTTGCCTTTCAATCCATTCTAGGTATAACAGTGTATCCGATGACTTCTACAGAAAGTTTACTCGAGGAAAGCGAGAGGAGAAACGTCGAACACGGCGCACACGCGCAATAATACTACTGATCATTCTGGTGCTTCTTGGCGTGTCGTTAGGGACCGCCTTGATTATACATTACTTCTTTGTTCCAACTGGTATGTCATCAGAAACGTTACGTGATATGTCTTCGTAGCTTTTCTTTGACCAGAAGACAGGTTGTACTCATGTCCATGTTCAAATCGTTTGTAATGACACACTAGAGTTTAGTCAATTGATGGAACTTGCCTTTTTAAGGATAGAAAACATTCTGTGCTTGACCCATTTTTTTAAATTACCACCTCAACACAATGAAGTTTTTAAAGAAGGAAAATCATTTCAAAATTAACTTAAAATCCCTTCTGTTTTGAAAACTTTACAAATGGTTTCTTTGGGCCGTTTCACAGTATCACCCAAATAAATATAATTTACTTTGAATGATGTGTGTACTTTTAATTTATCTTACAGTTGTTTATTTTTTAATCACTTAATCAATCTATGTATGTTTTTTCCATAATGTATTTCTACTCACTTATCTATTTCAGACGACAATCAGGTTCCGGCTCAAGTTAACATCTCATTCAGCGGAAATACATCCATTTTCGGCATGACCACAGGTTTGTTTTAATCACAAGCACATGGTACCAATAGATTGTTCCAACAGGAAACATGAATTTGGGTCACTAAAGGCTCATTTGTTTGAATTATTGCAAGTTCGATATGACAACAGCCTAGTTTATTTACAAGCATGTGGTACCAATAGATTGTTCCAACAGTACCATGACTTTCGCTTAATAAACGCCAATTACATTGTTTGAATGATAGATGTTAGTGTGGTATGACAACAGGTTAGTTTATTTACAAGCATTTGGCACGAATGGATTGTTCCTACTGTAAACATGAATTTTGGTCAATAAAAAGCGGTTAAACTGCTTGAACCGGTTAGTTTATTTACAAGCATTTGGTATCAACAGATTGTTCCTACAGTAAACATGAATTTTGGTCAAGTAGCACCGATTAAATTGTTTAATATTAGTCACATAACGTAACATATATTTTATTGAGGTAATATAGGCCAGTGGCCCAGGTTACAAAACATCCAGTAACACATTGTTATGGCAAACCTGGTTTTATATAGAAATAGATAAAAATAGGAATATTAAAACTACATTTTGTACTTGAATATAATACAAACGGAGTTTGGCATGACAACATGTTTGTTTATTTAGAAGCATTTGGTACCAATTGATTGTTCCAACAGCATACATAAATTTTGCTCAGTAAACTCCAACTGAATTGTTTGAACTAAGACGGTGTGTAACTCGTAAAATAAAAACCTGGATGTACTAAACGTTTATAATTAAGATAATAAACATTCATACCAAGCTAGCCATCACATAATTATGTCTCCATGAAATCAATTCCTTCTAACAACCTACTTGATTATGAAGCAGATTTGTTCTTTGACACACAGAAAATCGACCAATAGCAAAAGGTTTCGGTCCAGGTCAGCCTGCGCGGACTGCGCAGGCTGACCTGGGTCGATATTTTTTGCAGATACTTTAAACACACTTTCTCACAGAGCATGGTTCATAAATTTTTGTCGATAAACTCCTGCTCAAATGTTTGATTTAAGACGGTGTGTAACTCGTAAAAAAGAAAAAAAAAAGTATGTATTTAACATGTATAATTTGGTTAATAAATATTCATTAGCCCATTTAAACACTTCAGAGGCATATTTCTAATTATCATGAATAAATGAACATTGAGCAACAGGGCTGCAATATATACCAGGACTTATGTCTACAACTCCGGTCTAATAACTCTTTACCAAACGACAAAATTTGAGACTAGTTCAAATTGAAAGCAGTTACAGACGACAAAATAAATGTGGCTGAAAGTTTGAAATTTGTTATGAGAAGGGTAGAAAACATTGTGGGAAAAGGATAAAATACTGATTACCACCATTTTTATCCCTCTCCAACAATGTTTTCCAAAGGCGCTTCCTTTAGGGTCTTTAAAACCCGTGATTGTGTGGTAAAGAGATAATCGCCAACCATTCTTACTCAAATTATTTGTATAATTCTAAATCTTACAAAAGAAAACCCTGATTGGCTGAACCATTTGGTTTAGCAGATCAGAAATTACTTTACGTGGAAATATAAATAATTCCTGGGAGTTAGAGTTAAAATATGATTTAGAACTGTTGGTCAATACGGCTCCAGCCTGATCTCACTATTCGTTTGTTAATATCTGAAATTGAATTTTACATTACAGAGAAATTATACTCCTCAGTCTTTTTTAACTAACACTTTACTACACAATCCCGAGTTTTAGGGACATTGAGAAGGAAGGCTTTTGAAAACATTGTGGGAAAAGGAGAAAATGCTGGTAACCAGCATTTTCTCCTTTTCCCACAAAGTTTTCTACCCTATCCAAGGACATATATTATCATTTGAACTACATTTCAAAATGTCGTCTACAATGCTTTCGATATGAACGAGTCTAAGATTTTGCCGTTTCGGTAAAGAGTTAACCCTTTACCACACAGTCCCGAGTTTTAACGACCTTGAAGAAGAAGGCTTTTGAAAACATTGTGGGAAAAGAAGAAAATGCTGGCTACCAGCATTTCCTGCTTTTCCCACAATGTTTCCTATCCTTCCCAAAACAAATTTCAATTTTTGAGTTGCACTTATTTTGTCGTCTGCAAATGCTTTCAATTTGGACGAGTCTGAAACGTTGCCGTTTCGGTAAAGAGTTAAACAAATTCTTTTCAGACATGATGAAAGTGAAAGAAAATACACTAGACAAGGCTCCGTCCCTTCACGAACTTCTGAATGTTCTGGAACCAGACAAAACCAAGGCGTCGGCCGACAGACCTGGTTTACAAAATAACATTGCGGTTTTGCCAAACGCTGAAAACCCGCCATTGGTTAAAATTGTCAGTGTTTCATCTGCAGCTCCGACAATTTCGGATTCGACATCAACCACACCGTGTAAGCTAACTAGAAACTGTTTATATACAGTGAGATCCCAGTCATTCGTGTAGTGAAACTTATCTGTTCTTCCAATAAATGAGTCCGTGCTCTGTGAAAAGGGTGGTTAATGCATATGCAAAAAGTATTGACCCATGTCAGCCTGCGCAGTCCGCGCAGGCTGACCTGGGTCGAAACTTTTTGCTATTTTGTAGATTTTCTGTATGTCCATGGACCAGTCTACCTCATAATTCCCTTGGTTATAAGACAAAATGGATTTTATGGACCCATAGTTACCGGTATATGATGATTTGCTTGGTATTATATATATATCACTGAGATGCATTAAACCCCCTTTTAGCAGAGCATGGATAAGATTTAAACCGACATGGGGCATGGCCTGGTGGCACATGCAGGGCGGACGAGAGGTCCAAGGTTCAGGTCATCATCTTCGTCGTCGTCAACATGATCATTATCATCACCAACGTCGTCATCGTTGTCGTCGACGTTGTAGCCGTAATCATCATCATCATCATCATCACCACCATCATCATCACCATCACCATCATCATCATCATCATCATCATCACCATCATCATCACCACCATCATCATCATCACCACCACCATCATCATCATCATCACCATCATCATCATCATCACCACCAACATAATCATCATCATCATCATCATCATCATCACCATCACCACCACCACCACCATCATCATCATCATCACCATCATCATCACCACCATCATCACCACCATCATCATCATCATCACCACTATCGTCGTCATCATCATCATCGTCATCATCATCGTCATCATCGTCATCATCATCGTCATCATCATCATCATCATCATCACCATCATCATCATCGTCATCACCATTGATAATGATAATTTTCTATGTAAAATTTTCACTATTTTCAAAGAGGTGACTGCCATTGACCACGGTATAATTTATACCTCATGAATAGAGGATATTTGTTTTTTTTCGGTGAAAGATCGAAATTTATTTCATTGAGTGAACATCATCGGTACTATTTTCACGAGTGGCTGTCATCGAGTGAACATCATCGGTAATATTTTCACGAGTGGCTGCGCCACTCGTGAAAATATTACCGATGATGTTCACTCGATGAAATAAATTTCGATCGCAGCCACTCGTGAAAATATTACCGATGATGTTCACTCGATGAAATAAATTTCGATCGCAGCCACTCGTGAAAATATTACCGATGATGTTCACTCGATGAAATAAATTTCGATCTTTCACCGAAAAAAACAAATATTCTATTTATTTCATGCTTGTAACGCCTTTTTTTGTCGAGACTTCCATAAAAATCAGTACAAATCGGTATTTTCACTGGTCGTACCCGTGTAATATCGAAAAATATTTTCACCGCTATTTCTCGATATCCTACCGGAAAGCATGAAATAAACATCCGTATTTTCAGTGTTATACAGCCATTATGATTTTTCTTATCTTACACGCGTTTTTGAGATAAGCGAATAGCGCCTTAAACATTGCTGACCAGGTTTGATGATCATTAAAAACCTAGTTATCATCTTTAGATTAAAAAAAAAAAGAGCCTTGTATGCAAGTTTCTTCGGAACTACTTTTCGTCTTTGATGTACACACCTGTCAAGGAAGCGAATACGTTTCATGTGAATTTCAGTATGAATTCTTGTATGCTTGATACAGAGGCAAACCGAGTTGATACTTTTATATCTATATATTTTTGCAGCGACCAGTCCTTCCACATCTCCCTCACGTATTCCAACAGTCAGCACGGAATCATCTACCCCAGAACTACCCATAGATACAGGGACCTTCAATGCCCTCGACTTCTTTGGAATGGATGACACTTTTACAACATCTGAACTGCCAACAACAGTTCCAGTAACAAAAGTTAAAGTTTCCAGTACAAAAGAGCCTATTAAATCAACTGTATCAACTGAAACTTTACGTTCAACAACAACAACAGAAGCTTTGAAAACAACATCAGTCACTGCAACAGAGACAACTACCTCTGTTTTACAGGAAACAACAACAGCATTTGCGACTACCAAACTCCCAAAAACAGCATCCAGCTCGTTTATTACAACTGCAACAACGGCTCGGGATACTACAGAGTCCTTCCCGACTAACGAGCCCACGACCAAGCCAGTGCAGGAAGTGATATCAACCCCACAACATAGCATGACAAACTCCACAACGCAAACCATGACGATGACACCAGCGCAAACTACAAAACCGGAACGACCAGCAACAACGTCAACGATGCCGAGTAATTCTACTACAACATCGACACCCATGACAACAACGACAGCTACTGCTGTTCCACCCGAAATAACCACAGCCGCTGCTACAACAACAACAACACAAGCACCAGCAACGATGACGTCACAAGCAACAACAACGATGACGTCACAAGCAACAACAACGATGACGTCACAGACAACAACAACGACAACAACACAAGCAACAACAACAACAATACCTGAGACAACGACAGAGGTTATGCCTCGTAAGTGAACTCTATAATGTTACTGATGGTTCGCTTTGTGCGAGCCGTACGTGAAGTATTACTCAAGCTACAAATACTTTAATTCAAAACTTTAACAGTTCTGCATTGCACATATCTTTATTGCTGCACCCTTAGCGAGCTAAACTGATGAAATGGACGTACTGAATTAGGTAGTTCCAAAGAATGCTAAATTAATGAAATGGACATTTCAATCAGACAAAAATACCAGCCGAAATATCGCGAATTCAAGCTGGTTTTTGCCAGAATATGTCACAAAGAGGCTGACAGTATAGATCCAAGATCAGACTGCACGTTCCTCGCAGTCTGATCTTGATCTATAATGTCTGCAAAGCAACTAAAGCCGGCCGGGGTTCAGCGAATTAAAACCTTACTCTTAAAGCTTTGGAATGCGGTATTTCCCAGCACCATGACGATGTATGGAAGGTCGATTGTCACCGGCGTGTTGAATGAAATTGAGACCGTTTTCCGGACGATCCCGGGTTTTATCGACCATGAGGAAAGACACTTGTTGAAAACATTGATCGAAAAGGATAAATTGCTGTTTGGTAGCATTTTTTCCTTTTCCAACAACGTTTTCTAAGCTAGCAAAGACAAAGATCATCATTTCAGCCACATTTGAATTGTTGTCTTCTAGTTCTTTCAGTTTGGATCAGTCTAAAATTGTGTCGTCTGGTTGAAAAATTGACAAATTAATATCTCACACCTGAGTTACCTGGGATGCATATCTTTATCGCGCATTGCAATTAATTGAGATGTATACACTGTGTAAAGAAAACGCACATACAAATTTACTGCATAGCCCATAGCTCTGGCAAAAGGGGGCTTAATGCATCTCCGTGATGCATTGTACCAGTTAAGCCATCACATAATTATGGATCCATAATAACTACTTAGACCAGTCCCTGGACATACAGAAATTGACCAATAGCGGAAAGTTTCGATCCAGGTCAGCCTGCGCGGACTGCGCAGACTGACCTGAGTTGATACTTTTTTTTTTCTCTCAGATGCATTAAGCCCCCTTTTCACGGAGCAGGCTCGCGTGTATATGCACCTTTGTATAAAGTTTGTATAATCGGTATAAATTATATTCGGAATTTATGATGTTTAGTTATTTGAACGTAAACTATCTGGCAATCGTGGAGTGTCGAGTTGGTGTTAATTTATCAATGGTAGGTGGACATTGCTGTGTAGCTTAAAAAATGTTTTCTGCAATCAAGTATTCTAAACTATGGCTTGGAGGTCACTAGGACGGTAACAAAAAAGTCAAAAAAATAATGCTTTGCATATCCTTTGCAAAAATTATTACGTGAGCAGCGCTCTGGCAAAAAGGGGTTTAATTAACCCTTTACCACACAATCCGGACTTTTAACGACCCTGGGGAAGAAGAAATCTTTTGAAAACATTGTGGAAAAAGGAGAAAATGCTGGTAACCAGCATTTTCTCCTTTTCCCACAATGTTTTCTACCATATCAAAGGCAAAATTCCTGATTTGAGTCACATTTAAAATGTCGTCTGCAAATATGCTCTTAATTTGGACCAGTCTACATTTTTCTCGTGCGGTAAAGAGTTAATTCATCTCCGTGAGGCATTTTTTACCAAGCAAGTCATTGGATAATTATGGATCCATAAATCTATTTTGTCTAACAACCGACTGGATCATGAGGTAGGCTGGTCCATTGCCATGCAGAAAATATACCAGTAGTAAAAAAGTTTTGACCAAGGTCGGCCTTCGCGGACTGTGCAGACTGACATTGGTCGATATTTTATTTAATTGCATTAACCCTTTACCACACAATCTCGAGTTTTAACGACCCTGAAGACGATGCCTTTTGAAAACATTGTAGGAAAAGGAGAAAATGCTGGTAACTAGCATTTTCTCCTTTTCACACAATGTTTTCTATCCTTCCCAAAATAAATTTTAATTTTTCAGTCGCATTTATTTTGTCGTCTGCAAATCCTTTCAATTTGGACAAGTCTAGAATTTTGTCGTTTGGTAAAGAGTTAAATCCTCTCTTCACAGACTATTGCTCATTTGTATTTGTTATTCTGTAGTACTGATGTATGCTTAATATTATATAACGCAAGATTTACTTATATTCTAGACAAAATATAATTATACATGGTACACATTTTGTATTTTCTATCTATTATCGCCATAGCAATATCTGTAGCTCCGTTTAAACAATTTTTTGTCACGACAGTATACTGTATCAGTCTCTGTGTGTAACTGTTGCATTTTTGCCCGTCAAGGTTCAACGTTTGCATTTTGGACCATTTTTGAGGTACAGTCTAAATCATAAAAGACTATAAACACAATATCAAAGGTCGCACAAAATAATCGAACGCAACGTCCAGTAGGGGTGTCACGTTCCAAGTCTCCAAAATTCAAGGGAGGCAACTCTCGCAAAATTTACGTTACCATTACGTTTCAGATATCGCCTCTTTAAATTGAACTAAACAGCTTGGGGTTGTTTGTTCAACAAAAATCTAATTTTATCCTCTCTTGCACTTTTTTTTATTTTCAGAAATAAATGTAAATGGATCAACAACATACAAGTCGGAAATGGCGACAATCACGTGCACAGTCACTGATCTTGGACGCTTTAAATCCTTGACTATTAGCGAACTAAAAGAATGGGAACCAGTTACAGTAACTATGTACAGAAATGGCTCCATGTTCTGGTCTTATACGAAAACGGAACGTCATGATGCTGCGTATGAATACCAGAATATAACCGGAAGTGATCTTAAACAGTTGACCTTTACGTTCATCATTAAACATGTCGAGTGTCAAGATTCTGGGACGTTTAAATGTGCCGTGAACACAGACTCCCAGGAAGTTTCTGAAACTGCACGTTTGTTCGTCGTTGGTAAGCTATTATTATTATCATTATTATTATCATCATCATCATCATAATCATCATCATCAGTTTCCCATCACAGTTGTTCGTCATCGGTAAACTAATAAATTTACTTAGAAATAATTTTTATAACTTTCCTACACGTTCTCAAAGCGCACTTGGAGCATCATTTCTGTTATTATTCATTTTATCGAATTCATCTTTATTATGATCATTCCACCATCTGTTCGTTGTATTTGTATTTGTTTAACTTCAAATGATTTTTTTATTGTTTTATCTATCTATCTATCTATCTATGCTATGCTATGTACAGGGTGATTCATAATATCTGATACTTTTTGTATCCGTAATTTTTTATTTTTATTTATTTATTTATTTTTTTTTTTTTTTTTTGCCAGCCCATACTTTTTTATAATTCATATCACAATCATCTACAATCATTACACTTTGCATCGGTGGTAGCAAACTTTCGAAAGAGCCTTGACGTCGAAATAGCCCAAAATGGACGTCATATAGAGCATATCATGTAAATATTGTGAAAAAGTTTGGCCTATTTTATTTAACATATAAGTATTTAAAGTACTGATCACTGTATATTAAACAAAACTGTAATTATTGCAGATTATTGTGACATAAATCATAACAAGGTTTGTGCTTGCAGAAAAGAAATATTACAGATTGAAACTGTATCAGATATTATGAACCACCCTGTACTACTTGTCCATATTTCCTGCTGCTGCTGCTGCCGCTATTGCCGCCGGCGTGATCGTCTTCGTTGTTGTTGCTGCTGCTGATTTTCTTTGTAAGAAATAAAAACCCTTTTTAGGTCGACCTGATGATAAGATTGAACTAGAAATTGGCCCTGCTATCGTGGAAGACAGGGCTTTACGTATAACCGCCATCTGGCAGGCTGGTTACCCAATACCGTGGACAAACATGTCGTGGACTGCACTGGATGCTGACAACCAGACGTAAGCCTTACTGATAAATAGTTACTCCTCTCCTGCCAATGGCGACTTTTTTTTAATCGCCACTCAAAGATGTTTTTTTTTTTTTTTTCGGAGAGAGTAAAGCAAGATCAGCCTGCACATACGTGCAGTCTGATCTTGCTCTACACTCTCCCCTGCTTTTTTTAGTACTCACGATTGTACATACCTCATTCAGTGCCAAATAATGTAATAAAACTTTTGGGATTTTTTACCATGAACAATTTAAATTAGGCAGGATAAGGGCGAAAAATATTTTATCAACTAAGTAAAAAGTAATGTAAAAGAGACGTATGGATTTAAAGACAAAGACCACACAAATTTGTATGTTAACATTATTGTTCATTACGCATCTATATTATTACAGTAATTTTATAATAATTCTATTGGCTTTATTTATATGCTCTTACTTTTCCATCAACTTAGTTTGGATGAATCTTTTTGCTACTTTTATTACTTTGATTTCTCAGTGAAAAGTATAATGTCGATCAGGAAAGGAAGAAAATAGCCGCAAAGCGCTCATTAAACAACCGAATTGCATTAAACCGGTCCTAAGTATGCTGGAAAATTAAGTTACTAGAAGAAGTTTATAAGGATTAAAATTGTTTTTAAAATGATGAAATTAATCTCCTTGAATGAATTAACCTTGTGTTTACCAATATTTTTTACCAGTCAAATACAGTTGCATATCTATTTAGTCATTTAAAATAGAACCAACATGACTTTGTTGTCGATCTAAACTTTGGTTATAAGAATGGTTCTTGGTAGTACTTTGATTTCCATTTCAGATATAACCTGGCGGATTATGGCGAGTACAGAGACTATGAACTCAAAGAGGACCATTTCCAATGCCGAACTTTCCTTGAAACATCTATAGTCATATTCCCAAAAATTCATCTAAACGATACGACGGTCATAGTAAAACCAAACCTCGTTACAACGCGGTTTTTCTTAGAGGAACCAATGATAGAGTATCTGAAAACAGTAAAATATGCGGTTGAAAAGATTTTAGTAATTCCATGTAAGTAATCGCTGTATATATATTTGTTTTCTCTCTTTCATCTCTTATTTTCTTACTTTAGTGAGAGGTTGGTGTTGGTGCATGTATGCACACAGAATCGCCAATATCATTTGTAAACAAAGACTAATTTTACGGTTTTTTTTTTTAATTTTTATATTCCCAAAAGTTCACTTAAACGATACGACAGTCAAAGTAAAACCAACCAAACCTCGTTACAACGCGTTTTTTCCTAGAGGAACCAATGATAGAGTATCTTAAAACTGTAAAATATGCCGTTGAAAAGATTTTAGTAATTCTATGTAAGTTACTGTTCAATATTTTTTCTCCTTTTATCTCTTACTTTTTGTTTTGGTGATAGTTTGGTGCATATATACACACAGAATTACCAATATCATCTGTAAACGAAGACTACTTTTACGTATTTTTATAAAAAAAATTATTTTCCCAAACGTTCACTTAAACGATAGTAAAAGTAATAGTTAAACGAAACCTAGATACAACGCGGTTTTTCTTAAACGAACCAATAATATAGTACCTGAAAACTGCAAAATATGAAGTTGAAATAATTTTAGTCATTCTATGTAAGTTACTGTTGTATATTTTTCCCTTTTTATCTCTTACTTTATTATTTTGATGAGAGTTTGGTGCATAGATACACATAGAATCGCCAACAATTGTGAACAAAGACTTTTTTTACGTTTTTTATCGCATTATTAAATTATGAAAAATTCACTTAAACGATACGACAGTGTAAAACCGAACCTCGTTATAATGTATTTTTTCTTAAAAGAATAAAAGATAAAGTACCTGAAATCGATACAATATGGCGTCGAAATTATTTAAGCGATTCTGTGTAAATTATTGTTGAATATTTCATCGTCATTTATAGGATCTATCCATTCATATTTCTCAACAAAATCCATTTAACATTTTTCATCAAATTTATTTGATAACAAATTATAATTTATTTGAATATTTTACAAAGTCATAAATCACGATAATTTATCTTAGTCAGATTCGTATTCAAATGAAGAAAACGCACTGCAAAAAAGGAAACTTACGTTTTAGCACAATGACACTTCCTCAGGGAATGAATAGAGTGTTGTTTTTCATGGTGTTTAGTTTTAGCAGCCCTAAAGGGACCTTTCTCCCACATTACAGGACAATTGATGCATGATAGCTAATAGCAAAAGTTCGAAGTTCTTGCTATTCATGTGGGTTAACAGGGTTTCTTTTGATGGCACACAGCTTGAAAAGTAGATAAATTCAAATTCCATTCTTGAAGTGATAGTTCGAAAAGCTACTAACCCTCTTCTCAACGATCCATCTATTTTAGGACTCAAAGAAATACTATGGGAAAAAAGGTCTTGATGGTAACCAGCACTTTCCCCTTTTTTTCCAAATGTCTTTAAAAACAAATCCGGTCATTTGAGTTGCAGTTAATACATCGTCTACAAAAGCTTTAAAACTGAACAAATCTTAAATGTTGCTGTCTGTAAAATAGTTGAAAAGAATTAAGCCATGCTCTGGAAAAAGGGATTTTATGCATCTCGTGATGAATGATACCAAGCAAGTCATCTCACAATTATAAATACATAAAATCTATATTGCATGACAATTGACCGGATCATGAAGTACATGTACAGGGTGACCCAAAATGTATGCAACCCGTAAAAGTGCCCACAACTTCTGCAAATGGGGAATGAATTAAGTTTATTTTTTACACACATCAATGTAAGATGATAACAATTAGGTTCTGTAAGTTTGAGTTATTTCGGTTTGGTGGTCTACATGTTAGCGACGTTCAAAGATATGTTCCAAATGTCCACCGCATTGACATAGACACTCCTGAATGCGCCTTGCAAAATTGACCACCACGCGGACACACTCTGCCCCTGGCATCTCCCTGATCCTTGCTGTTATTGCAGCTTTCAAGTCCATGATTGTCTGGGGGGTTGTTCTCATAGACGTGGCCATTCAAATAACCCCACAGGTAGAAATCTGGGGGGGTTAAGGTCAGGTGAGTGCGGGGCCCAGGAGCGTCTCTGTCAAAGCGGTGGACATTTGGAGCATATCTTTGAACGTCGCTAACATGTAGACCACCAAACCGAAATAACTCAAACTTACAGAACTTAATTGGTATCATCTTACATTGATGTGTGTAAAAATAAACTTAATCCATTCCCATTTGCAGAAGTTGTGGGTACTTTTACGGGTTGCATTCATTTTGGGTCACCCTGTAGTATGGTCTTTGGACATGCAGAAAATTTACCAGAAGCAAAAGGTTCCGACCTAGGTCACCTGCGAGGACTGCGCAGGCTGACCTGGTCGATACTTTTTGCAGATGCATTATACTCCTTTTTCACAGAGCATGGTTCAATTATTTGAAACCCGAAAAGGGATGGACAGAAACTTTTATTGTTATAAATGTTATGCAAACAATGTACATGTATAATAGTATCAGATAGTTTATTATTTCCATATGTTTTTCAGTAAATTATTGCCAGAATGGATCCAAAGAAATGTCAATACCTCACCCTTATACAACGTGTGAAAAGTTTGTCTGGTGTTTACCCGGAGATCTAGTTGTACAACAGTGTCCTATAGGAACATGTTTTATCGAAAAGCTACAGGAGTGTCTGTAAAAATCCAAGGCAAAAAACTGGAACTCTTCCAAATAAACAAGCAAGATACTAACATACGCATCCAATCAGTGTTAAACTGTCGGTGTAAAACAGCAAGTGTTAAGCAGTCAGTGTTAAACAGTCAGTGTTAAGCAGACAGTTTTAAACATTTAGTGTTAACTCTTTAATGGACGCAAAAATGCTAGACTTGTCCAAATTGAAGGCACTTGCAGATGCAGTATTAAGTTGGATAAGGGGATTGGAATCGCTTTAGAAAAAGTAGAAAACATGGTTAGAAATGACGAAAATGCTGGTTTTAAGCATTTTCTCCTTTTCTCACTATACTTTCATAAGCATTCTTCTTCAAGTTTGTAAAATCACAGTATTGTTTGGTAAAAGATTTGACAGTCAGTGTGATAGCGTATGCAAGGTTTTGTCTCAACCGCTGATATGGTTAGCCGTAGAACTACGAACTGAAACTATATTTAGAGTTGTTGGTATGAACAGTCCCTGAAGAACTCACTTACACAACTTGTTCAAAGTACCTGAGTACCTGGAGTTTTCTGGGTCTGATTACGTGATTTATTCGTTTTTGCTCAAGTAAAAAGATATCAACGAGAAGTGTATAGATGTGTAAAAATTCGCAATGTAGAATAAAACGAAGTAATGTAAAGCATGCATCACTAAAGATATAGCATATGTGGTAGTGAACATAAATCATTCGTTTAAATATAGTAAATGTTCGACAATTTTCACGAGTTTCCAAATGCTGCCAGGCACAGCGCTTTCAGTGTTTTGATTCTGACAAAAAGCTGGTTCATTAATACAGTTAAGAGGCCTAGCTCGGTTGCTCAGTTGGTAACGTGCTGGGATGATCACGTGGCATATTCGATTGTGAAGGAAACAAAAGAGATCAACGAGAAATGCATGAATGTAACTATAAACTGTCTCGGTGACTAATAATCTTTTTTTTTTTTTTAAGTTAGGCAATATATGTCTTGAATTACTCACGATAACATACAATGTCATCCCGAAAAAATCAGAATTTGGTATCAGATAGTAAACGTTCGACTTTCTTGAGTTTCCTTATGCGGACAAACACAGAGCTGTCAGTGCTTTGATTCTGAAGCACAACTTCATCATTATAATCAAAGACCCGGCCAGCTAGCTCAGTTGTTAACGTGCAGGGCTTGACACCCAGGGGTTACGTGTTCGATTTTCAGCTTGGCTAAATTCTTTCCGATGATCAATGATAGCCATTGTGAAAGATTGCGTTCCTCTCCAAGCGGTGAACATTGTCTCGGCGATGTGCCTGTATGAAAGCAGCCAGTGGCTTAAAAAAAATTATAGTGCAAAGTACTGGTAAAACAAACCGCAGAAAAACATGGATGTTTTTCTTATGTCCCTATGGAAGAAGGATTTGGAAGACATTGTGGGAAAATTTCCCCACAAAGTTTTTAACCCTTCAAATCAAATCTGATCATTTGCATTTTCATCTGCAAAAGTTTTCAGCACATAGATGAGCCAAAGTTTACTTTTCTCTCGTCAAAAGACAAGATTAATTCAACAAAAATAAGATATTTGTACACACAATTTAACTCTTTATCAAAACGAAAACGACAAAATTTTAGACTTACCCAGATTGAAAGCATTAGCAGACGACAAAATTGTTAATTAAATGTGCGTCAGGTAATGGTTTTTGTCTGCTATACAGAAGAAAACATGGTGGGAAAAGGAGAAAATGCTGGTTACCAGCATTTTCTCCTTTTCCCACCATGTTTTCAAAAGCCCTTTTTATCAGGGTGGTTAAAAGTCGGGATTGTGTGATAAAGGGTTAGGCCAATCGGATGCCACTCTGCTTGTGTATATTTAAAGAGGACTTAACTGGCTTCAATCTAATCCCAATGTTGATTGGTTGCTTATTGAAACGAGATTAGGGCATTGTTCCAAACAAACGAACTTTCTTTGCGCCTCGAAGCTAAAAGGTTATGAAAACATTGTAGCAAAAAGGCTCTTTCCCCATAGTGTTATCATAATTCATATCTGTTCCTTTATTGGTTTCATCCTCTGTCCTCTTAATTCTCTGTTGATTGATTTATGATTCAAACGAGATTAAGAATTATTGCAAGCAAACGACTTTTTGGTAGGTCAGTTTTGAAAACATTGTGGCTTAAGGAGAAATTGATAGAAACGAGCAATTACCCTTTTTGTCGCAATGTTTTCATATCTATTCGCTATTCATTTATTGGCTTCAAGCTAATTTCAGGCTGATTTATTGCTTATTCCAACGAGATTAGGATATCATTGCAAGCAAACGACTTTTTGAAAAGGTTATGACAAAAGAAAAAACTGCTCGTAAAGAAGTATTTCTCTTTTCGTCGCAATGTTTTCATATTTATTCGTTTATCGGCTTCTATCTTATTCTCTGTTAACTGATTTTTTATTTTTAAAAAAGAGATTAACCCGTCAATCGACTTTTTAGCCTTTCAGAACGCCACTTTTTTTTTTTAAATATTTGAAGCAAATTGTTTTCAAATCTGTTAGCTTATTGGCGTCAATCTAATTCTCTGTTGATCGATTGTTTTTTGAAACGAAATTAGGGCGTTATTGCTAGCAAAAGACTTTCTTGTGTCTTCCAGCATATATCTTTGAAAACGTTCTGACGAAAGAAAAAGGTTTTTTTTTTTTTCTTTAAAATTTAGCTTAAAAAGTACCCACTTTTTTCACCTGCTCCACGATCTGGGTACGTATCCATCAACCATTCTTAGATTATTGTTAGTCTTACTTTTCAAGATTTTCTAAATTTGAAAGTAGCACAACTTCTGATTGGCCAAACCAAATGGTTTAGCCAATCAGAAGTTGTGTTACTTTCAAATACAGAAAATTCTGGAGAATAAGACAAAAAGGACATTTTTAAGAATGGTTGGTGAATATGGACCCTGTTCTACTCTTTCAAAGATGGATTCTATCATTGTAGCCATATTTAATTTGTCGTCTGTTAGACAAGTCACAACTTTTGTCCTCTGGTTAACAATTTAACTAATTTTATTTCTTTTTGATATCATATTTTTTTAATAATCCTTATTAGTAATTTTCTAGCATAATAATTGTAATCATACGTTAGTATTTTTTTTTTTTTTTTTTTCTTTCTTAAATGATAATGTGTGTATATTATGAATATGAGTTATACCGTAGGAGAAGGGGGTTTAATGCATCTGCAAAAAGTTGCGACTCAGGTCAGCCTGCGCAGTCCGCGCAGGCTGACCTGAATCGAAACTTTTTGCTTTTTTTTTTTTATTTTTTTTTGCGTGTCCAACGACCAGTCCACCTCAATATTTCGTCGGTTGTTATACAAAATGGATTTTATGGATTCGTTACTACGTAATGATTTGCTTAGTATCATGCGTCATGGATATGCTTGAAACCCCCTTTTGCCAGAGCATAGCTCTTATAAAATTACATGTTTGTGTGTTTATGTTGTTATTAATGAACAAAAAAAATGTCACTTATTTTCATTTTTGCTTCATCTTTGTGCATCAGTTGTCCTTCTTTCCATAACAATATAAGTCCGTCCTAAAGAATGGTTATTCGAAATTAATCTGCCTTTAAAACCTTTCGTATTCATGAGTTTATGAATGTCGGTCGTGTCCGCAATGGCGCCACCGAGTGACATAAGAACTACTTTCACTCTGCATGTATTAAAAGGAAAAGATCCGAGGATTTCCAGTTCTTTGCCGTTACTATTTATAGCAAGTAAGTCGGGTTCTCTGGATTCGTTGCTAAATGCTGCTTTCATCACCGCTGCGATAGGGAAGCAGTCTCGTTGTGTTACTGGATTTGACGAATGATACCAAGGCTTTTTGTTCACCTGCAAAAGGATGTTAGAAACATACTTGACTGAAAGTCATTTATGGTCAAACGAGATCACATCCGTTGATTTTATATTGATTAATTGATTGATTGAATTGTGTTTTACGCCGCTTTCAACATTATTTCAGTCATATCATGGCGACAGCTCAAATATTCATGTATATCCCGGGTTTCACTAGTGCTAGCCTAGTCTTGTCAAAGGACACTCCCAAGAAAAAGCCAGAGCTTCCGATGAGGCTCGAACCCTGGGCCTCCAGGTTGCATGTCCTACACTTTACCACTGAGCCACGCAGGACCCCAACCGTTTATGTATATACACACATGTATTTCTATCTGTTTTACACTGCTCTCTTCAAAACCACCTTGACAATGTGGGAAAGCAGCCAGTAGCCTGGAAAGAGTGACTCTTTGATGAAAGAACCCGAAATATGCATGGGTGCTATTCGCCCTGATATTACTAAAATAAAGTCGAAAACGAAGTTATACGCCAAACAAAGTGTAGAATGATTCGATTATGTTCCAAAACGGGCTTCGTTACTGCATTCCGCCCACAACAGCCCTTTGTCATGGCGTCCTAAAAGAAAGGAAACCCCGACTGGAAAGGGGTAGATATATCTGAGCCATGCTCTGTCAAAAAGAGGTTTAATGAATCTGCAAAAAGTTTCGACCCAGGTCAGCCTGCGCAGCCCGCGCAGGCTGACCTGTGTCGAATATTTTTGTTATCGTTCAATTGTCTGCATGTCAAAGAACCACTCTACCTCAGAAATCATCCGGTTGTTAGACAAAATGGATTTTATGGATCCATAATTAAGTGATGACTTGCTTTGTATAATACATCACGGAGATGCATTAAACCCCCTTTCACCAGAGCATAGTACATTTTCGTTTTAGCTTCATAAAGAGAAACCCTCCGGTTGAATCCAAAAATTTTGACAAAAGGAATCCCTCTATTTTTACAGTATCAGCAAGGATTAACCCTTAACCTGCTAAGAGAAAGGAAATTTTCAAACCGTCAGTAAAAACCCAAATAATTACATTTCAAAGTTATTTTTGAGAAAAAAAATATCTCCTTATCGGACAGTGTAGATCCAAGATCAGACTGCACAGAACGTGCAGTCTGATCTTGGATCTACACTGTCCGCAAAAGGTCAGTGAGTCGCGCTTAGCAGCCGAAGGGTGAAACCATACCTGGGCAAAGTCCCAGCAGGTGCGAATCCAATTAGCCCCTTACAAAACAACCTCGTGTATTGACGACCATAACGAAGAAAGCTTTTGAAAACATTGTGGGAAAAGGAGAAAAAAATGTTGATAACCAGTATTTTCTTTATTTCCCACAATGTTTTCGTCCGTATTAAAGACAGATCCAATCATTTGAGACACGTTTTAATTGTCGTCTGCAAACGCTTTCAATATGGGCCGGTCTAAAATCTTTTTATTTAAATAAAGTATTAAGTTGTCCACTGTATAATTAAGGCATTCTGGTTCAGTCCTTTTGCAAAAGTGGTCATGTCGGAGAACCCAAGCCTAGTACTGGCGAACCGAGTAAACAAATACTTGAAACGGTGAATTGTCGCCGTGACATAACTGAAAATGCTGCCCAAGGCGTATGCCCATGTAACCCTTTAGCAAACGACAAAATTTTACACTTGCCCAAATTGAGAGCATTTGCAGACGACAAAGGATATGTGACTCAAATGATGGAATTCGCCTTTAACCGTTAAAACGCCTTTCACGACTATAGTTGCATTTGCGGCCAGTGTAGATCAAGATCAGGCTGCACAAAACGTGCAGCCTGATCTTTGATCTACATTGTCCGCTTTGCTGAATCACTGCAGACAAAAGTAACAATGAAATTGCAATTATTTGGGTCGTACTTCTAGGATGAAGATGTCTGGCAGGTTTATTCGGCGCTCTAAGGGTTAATATGACAGAAAACATTGTGGGAAAGGAGAAAATGCTAGTTTTCTCCTTTTCCAACATTGTTTTTTAATTGGGATTCTTCTTACTGTCGTTAAAACTCAGGACTGCGTGGTAAAAGGCTAAATTAACATATCAAGCATTGAAAATGTTTGGCAAAACCTGATCCTAACAGCATACTTGCTGTAATAACTTTATGAATCATGCTTCGTGAAAAGGGAGTTTAATGCATCTGCAAAAAGTATCGACCCAATTAAGCCTGTGCAGTCGGCGCAGGCTGACCTGTGTTGAAACTTTTTGCTATTGGTCAATTACAACATGTCCAAAGACCATTCTACATCCAAATTTTATCCGTGATCATAAAATTCGGATTTAATGGTAATTATATAATTACTTGCTTGTTATAAAGCCTCACGGAGATGCATCAAGCCCCCTTTTACGATGGCATGGCTCATTTATATTTTCTACAGATAAAAAAAGAGCATACACACCTCTAAGCAGGACCGCAGCACTCTAGCATTTGATCTGCCACTCATACCCAGGTTGTACACGTTTATATTGGGTTCTAGTATAAGCCCAGACCAGTCTAGGACGCTCTCGAGCCAGTGGATCAGACCATCCTCGTTATCGTTCCCAACACCGATCTCGATATAAATTCCACCTGTCTTGGGGAAAAAAAACGGTTGAAATTTATGCTAGATTTATAAAGCTGTTGGGTACCAGCATTTTCTCCTTTTCACACAATGTTTTCAAAAGGCAAACTCAGGATTGTGTGGTACAGTAATAAACTTAGTGCTAGATATGTGCAGGCCAACTACGATAGTGTCCTGCTCACAGAGTCACAATGCTTTGGCGCCAGGTGTATGCAAACATGTAATGGTGCATTGGGCAGTCACCGAACCAAAACCCTGGGATAAAATCTCTCTCTCTCTCTCCCACAATGTGTCCAAATCTATCTGTTTCAAGGGCAAAGATTGCTATAGTTGGCAAAATAATGCTTTAACCCTTATCCTGCTAAATAAGTTACATAGAAATTTCAATCCGAGAGTAAAACCCCTATTAATGTTATTATAAACTTAGTTTTTGGAGAAAAATATCTCCTTATCAGACAGTGTAGACAGTGTGGACAGTGCACGTACTTTGCACTCTGATCTTGATCTACACTGTCCGCAAAAGGTCAATGAGTCGCGCTTACTAGCCTAGGGAATAATCAAGCCACGTATAATTTGTCGTCAGCAAATGCTTTCGATTTGGACAAGTATAACCTTTTTGTGGTCTGGTAAGAGTTTATTCTAAAACTGCACATCAGGGTCTTCCATGAACTGAAGTTAGCCATGTATACAAACAAACTGTTTACATATTTTACATCCATGCATATTAAAGGGGCTTATGTCCTTTCGTTCCTCTTAACTGACTACCGATCTCAGAAAGGTCACAGACAGGTTTTGAACTTTTGAGAACATTGTGTCGAAGAGTGGAACAGTTTTCTTGGGCAATTTCACCTTAAGTCATAATGTTTTCTACCACGAAATACAGCTTATGACAATACTATCTGAGCCATGTTCTGTGAAAAGGAAGTTAAATAAATCTGCAAAAAGTATAGACTCAGGTCGATACTTCTTGCTATCGGTCATTTTTTTTTTTTTTTTTTGCGTGTCAAAGGACCAGCCTACCTAATGACTCAGTCGGATGGAAAACAAAATGGATTTTACGGATCTATAATTAGGAGATAACTTCCTGGGTACTTGTATAATGCATCACGAAAGTGCATTAAGCCCCTTTTTTGCCAGAACATGGCTCATTTATTTTAAGCTTTTTTCTTCGATCTTAATATTTATTACATTGATGGTCTCGATTACCGATTATCCTTTTAACGCTGGCATGTTGTTGACGAAAATTGATAAAATCACCAAATAACAGATTTATCGCCGATCTAAATGTACGCTGCTTTAAGAACGCTTGTCATATTCATATGGTTTCAATTTCCATAAACCCTTTCCCAAACGACAAATTTTGGGCTGGTCCAAAATTGAAAGAGTTTGCAGACGACAATTTTAAATTTGATGAAAATGGCAGAAAGTTCTCAAAAAGGATAGAAAACACTGTGAGAAAAGGAGAAATTGCTCGTTACGAGCAATTTCTCCTTTTCCCACAGTGTTTTCAAAAGACTTGTACTGCAGACACGTGAAAACCAGGGCTTGTTTGGGAACGGGTTAACTTCTCTGTTGACCAGCCCGCACAGCTGAACCTGTAGAGCGTAGGACTTGTAAACATCAAGTCCGTTTTGGGCCACTTCAGGGTGTAGGTTCGAGCCCCACTGCTCGCCATCTAAAATTACAGATAGTCTTTCGGATGAGACGTTAAACCGAGGTCCCATGGGACAGTGCTATACACCGAGCACGTTAAAGAACCAGGCGTAACTTAGAATGGGTTTCGTCCTGTATCTTGCACTTTCCCTCTCAACATAACTATCAGGGGGCGTCGCCCATACGGGCAACCGGTGACGATGATAAATAAACGGAAAATCAATCAATCAGTTAACCCTTTATCGCACAATGATGCCTTTTAGCGACCCTGGGAAAGAAGGCTTTTGAAGACATTGTGGGAAAAGGAGAAAATGCTGGTAACCAGCATTTTCTCCTTTTCCCACAATGTTTTCTATCCTATCAAAGGAAAATTGCACCATTTGAGCAACACTAAAATTGTCGTCTGCAAATGCTTTCAATTTGGACACGGCTAAAATTTTGTCGTCTGATAAGGGGTTAATTTCTCTCTCTACCTTATGTCCGAGAAGTGCGTCCACTTTCTCTGCTATTCCATTGGGAGCACTCACTGACGAATTCTTCGGTTTCTGATCAACTCTGTCGTAGTTTTTAGGTTTTTCCAGCGAGGCTCTGATCTTTTCCAACAGCGATTCGTTGAACGTGATATTCTCTTGAAGATTAAACCGCCGTATATCCACCACAGCTGGTTTTTCTTTCAGAAAACTGTAGGATTTCTTTCTGTCGGTATATTTCTCTTGATACTGGTTGATTTGTTGATACTGTACCAATAAGAAGTAACCAAGTCCAATCAAGACCGTTGTTAACAGCCATTTTTGTCGAAACAAACGCCTTGTTAGTGTCTTCATCATGGGTTCGAACTTGCAACCTCCGGCTTCTCGAACTTTGGACTCTGAACTGGATTTTATTTCAAGAATTAACCGAATTAACCCTTAACCTGCTAAAAACATAAGTCAAATGAAACTTTCAAGCCGATAGCAAAAACCGAAATGTTGCTATTTCAAAGTTATTTCTGGGGGAAAATAACTGCTCATCGGACAGTGTAGATCTAAGATCAGACTGCACGTTCTGTGCAGTCTGATCTTGATCTACACTGTCCGCAAAAGGTTATCGAGTCGCGCTCAGCAGCCTTAGGGTTAATTCTAACCATCCTGTGAACAAAGAAGAGGTTTAACCCTGTACCACACAATCCCATGCTTTAAGGACCCTGAGAAAGAAAGCTTTAAAAAAAAAAAAACATTGTTGGAAAAGGAGAAATTGCTCTGCTCGTTACCAGCATTTTCTCCTTTTCCCGCAATGTGTTCTATCCTTTCAAAACGAATCTCATTATCTGAGTCATATTGAATTTGTCGTCTGCAAAATGCTTTCAATTTGGACACGTTTAAAATTTTATCGCCAGGTAAAGGTCGAAGCAGTGGGAGTAGAATTAACCTCAGTCATACTCTGGCAAAATGGGGCTTAGTGCATCTTCGTGATTCATTATACCAAGCAAGTCATCACATAATTATGGATCCATAAAATCCACTTGTCTCACAACCGACTGAATACATGACGTCAACTGGTCCTTTGATATGCAGATAATTGACCAATAGCAAAAAGTTTCGACCCAGGTCAGCCTGCGCGGACTGCGCAGGCTGACCTGAGTCGATATCTATTTGCATATGCCTTTTCACAGAGCATGTCTCACTTTAAACTGTATACCTATATCTTCAGTTATGTTCCAATATTATCCAATATCAATTCCGGTTTTTTGTAAAAAAAAAAAAATGCACAAATATCGAAATATTTCCGATCGTAAGAGTATATTTCCCGTGTGATCACTTTGTAAAAGTTGACAATATTACAAAACTCTGGAAAAATTGGTGTGATCAAATTCTAAAGATATCTTTTCCTCACTAAAGTCTATATTGTGTGTACTCAATAGAATCGTCTCGACCAGCCCCGGTAGCGCAGTCGGTAGCGTACAGGAATTGAGAACAGGGGGTCGGCGAATTTCTTCCCGAAGATTGATAATTGTCATTACGACAGGTTTCATTCCTCTCACACTGCTGATCATTGTTGTCGACGATGGTTATGTGTGAAAGCAGCCAGTGGCTTGAGAAGAATATTGTGCAAAGTACTGGTAAAAGAAAACTCCATGAAAGTATGCATAGAGGGTGCACTGGCCGCAGCGATATAACTGAAATAATACTGAAAACGGTCTTACACACCATGCAACCCATACAACTCGACGATTCTAATAACTACCCACAATATAGGTTCAAGTGAATCATTAAAGAAAAAGTATCCTTTGAAACCACAAAGCTATCCTCACATCTGTACCTAAGCAATAAAAAGGTACTGTCTTTAAGTACTTGCACAGGTTTATAATTGAAAACGAGAAGTAAAAATAAATCTGCAACGCTTGAGTTTTCATCAATGGGACGGACGGAGGATTTCTATTCATTCGAACTCGTTGAAGAGGGCTCGCCGATTATCATTATTTTTGTAAATACATCCGAGCCATGCTCTGTGAAAAGGGGGGCTTAATCCATTTGCAAAAAAAAGTTTCGGTCCATGTCAGCCTGCGCGGACTGCGCAGGCTGACATGGGTCCAAACTTTTTGCTATTTATATGAATTTTCTGCATTTCCAAGGACCAGTCTACCTCGTGATTTAGTTGGATGTTATACAAAATTGATTTTATGGCACCAAGATTATGTGATGTCTTGCTTGGTATAATGCATCACGGAGATGCATAAAGGCTCCTTTTCCCAGAGCATGGCTCATTTATTTTTGTTAAATACATCGCCAGTGTGAATAGTTTGCTTTTGTAAACAGCGTGAATATTGGTTTTTATTTATTTGTTTGGATATAAAGCCGTTTCAATGCTTTTTTTATATCACCCCTCGCGTACCGCTGATTATTATACTACTCAAAATTTGCTAGGGATCACTGTTTTCCTCCATCCCCTTCAATTTCAGAAAATCTTTTTTTTTTTTCTCAAAGAGCTAGTCGATATATTTGAAATATGCTATATTTTTGGATACTTAAATATGCTTCATTGTAACACTAATAAAACCGACTGCCTGTGGAAAATTATCTCTTTTTTTTTAATGTGATACTGAAATGTAACATTTTTGGAATATTGAAAATGATCCCTATCAAAGTGTGAGTAGTATATTTCGACGATGGTAATGTGGGAAAGCACCCAGTGGCTTGGGAAGAATATTGATTGACTGATTGATTGATTGGTGTTTAACGCCGTTTTCAACATAATTTCATAATTTTTCAACATAAACCTGGACTTTGCAAAAGCACATGTTTGAAATTTCGTCCCTACCCCTTCCTAACTTGAAAATGAAAAGGCATGACAGTATAACTGTATGACGTTTAACGCCGTTTTCAACATTATTGCGGCGGCCAGTGCACCTATCCATGCTTTCCTGGAGTTTCTTTTACCAGTACTCCGCACAAAATTCTTTCCAAGCCACTGGATGCTTTCCCACATAACCATCGTGGAAACAATGGTCAGTGGTGAGAGAGGAATGAATCCTGTCGCGATGACCATCATCAGTCCTTGGAAAGAAATTGGCCAAGCGGGGAATCGAACCAGCGACCTCCTGTTCTCAAGTCCTGTACGGTACCGACTGAGCTACGGGGGCTTGGTGGGAAGAATATTGTGCCAAGTACTAGTAAAGGAAACTCTAGGAAATCATGGATAGGTGCACTGGTCGCCTCGATATAACTGAAATAATGTTGAAAACGGCGTTAAACACCATACAATCAATCAGTCATAGGACCTCGGGCTAACATCTCATACGAAAGACTTTTTGGAGTAATTTTAGGTGACCAGCCGTGCGGATCGAACCTACACCCTCGTGTGGCCTGAGGTTTGAAGTTCACTTGTCTCTGGCTCTACCACTCGGGCTATTGGGGCTGGTCCGACATATGCTATCGCAAAGTCCAACATTTAAAAAAAGATTCTTGTAGGCTTACATTACGAGTGTGCAGATATTGCACCTGTATACTTGCATAGAATTTTATTGACCCTTTACCCCATCTTCCCGAGTTTTAACGACCTTCTGACAGAAAGAAGTTTACTCCATTACTTCTTGGATATACATGTGACAATATTACTCTGGTGGCTGTACATTTCCAGATACATATACAGTATTGTGGAGAAAGACACCGTGGGTGAAAGGGGATCCATACTAAAGTAAGATCAGTATGGCCTAATTATGTGCGGTTGATGAAACGGGAAAAATGTCCAAATTAACGCCATAATCGCGCAGATCGGAGAAACAACAAGAAAATAAAGGGATAAGGTAAACTTGATAAGTTTGTAAGATAATTGGTGAAAAAAAGAAATCGGCTGTCAAAATGATAATGTAATCTTACGTCATAAAACGTCACCGAAAGAAGGGGCTCTCCAAAGGGTAAACCTCACACTTCTTGATAGAAAATTGGGACATGCAATTTTCGGATCTCTCTCTCTCTCTCTCTCTCTCTCTCTCTCTCTCGCTTTCTCTCAATTAAGTTAAAATTTCCATCTTGTAAGTAAATGAAATATTACGAATTTCCATTTCTTTTCACCGAAAATATCTGGCCAGTTATGACAGAGTAGATCCAAGATCAGACTGCACGAATGTGCAGTCTGATCTTGGATCTACTCTGTCTGCAAAAAGCGCACCATTACAGCAGAAACGGCTAGTCGTCCTTATTCTCAATTAACGATATCTTTACCAGCATAAGAAATAACGAGCGACGATCTCCCATGATGCATTATAAGCAATTTATCCCATAATTATGGATCCATAAAATCCATTTTGTCTAACAACCAACTGTATCATAAGGTAAACTGGTCCTTTGAAATTCAAAAAATTTATAGCCAAAAAAGTTAAGACACATGCCGGTCAGCCTACGCAGTCCGCGCAGGCAGACCTGGATCGATACTTTTTGCTGATGCATTAAACCCCATTTTCACAGAGCATGATTCTTGTGTTTTTTCATAACATTATCCATTTTCAATGGACAGGATTTTACCAGGATATGACAGTGCACACAAATCGAAATGAGCTCATTCATCGTCAAAGCCTCTCCCTGTCCCTACGGTAAATAACTCGTACGTGTGTGTATTTGTCCAAGAGAGGTAACTCGTAAGAGAAATAGTGTTTCAGTTCATATGGTTATCTCCCTTACCCTGACAGTGCCAATGCATGAATTCAAACAATCACTGTAAACTTCATACGTGTAGTTTCTTTTCGATGAATTGATATGAACATTTCAGCTTGAACTTTTTTTTTTCAAACTAGATCTATTCTAGCAACACCATTTAAAATAAATCGTATGTACATTCAAGAACCGTACAATAATCGGAGCTCCAGATAAGAGGGAGAGATGGTATTCGAAATCCAATACTTCTCTTCAAAACCCTATGTTGTGGGTACTCATTAGAATCGTCTCAGTGAGACGATTCTAATGAGTACCCATAACATAGGGTTTAGGGGAGAATGATTAATATTTCCAATTCTATAATTAAAATCACTCCCTCTATCTGGAGTTCTGATAACATTTGACACTGATCCCGAGGACATGGTTTTGAATAATACGATAACCTATCTAGCACTACGTTAATCTCCTTTGTGTGTGAAAATGATAGATAAGGGGTTTTTTGTTGTCAAAACAAAGCATAATCAAGCCTCAGATTTGGAAATCGACTGTTTCTTCGCAAAAGCACTGCAGAAGAAGGAAATAGATTTTGAAATGATGGGGGAGAGGGGATTTCATAGGTCATCCATTTCGAAATGCACACTTGTCGAGAGGTTTAAAGCAGGGTAGGGATAACGGTATTTTACTTTTTTCAAATACAGAAAAATCAATTCCTGATGAAACCATATTTTTGTGTTTTATGTAATCGGTTTATCACGTTACTAAATCGACATTGGTTTCTTGGATGTATTTTCCCTGAGGCTCATAACCTTTGTGGGCCTCGTTTAAGTACACATTTGTAATGACGTCACGTGCACCGACTTTTACTTATGAATTAGTTACGTCTTGAATACAACTTTTCATCCGGGCATTCAGTAATATCCTTGCAAGAAAGATGGCGTCCACGGCAGGCAGCACGGCTGTTGATACTACCGTATCAGGGCCCCAAAACTCTGGTATTCAGGCCAGATTTCAAGATTTTTGTACATTTTTATACAATTCTGAAGAAGGAACTGTACTAGGTCGTACTGCGAAAAGCTGGGGTAAGTCAGATTTCTCGTTTACTTGACCGTTAAGTTCAGGTTGAATTTTTTCTGACCATTTGAGCATTTCTCCCCTTTTCTAAATTTCATGAGCTTAATTTCATTCGAAAGGATGAAATTCATGTTTTTGCAGGAACTCTTAGTAGATTGACATACGTTCAAATAGTTTAATTTTTGCACTCAACAATTCTAGCAGTTTGATTTTACCGGGCGAAGAGAGACCGAATTTGCGGATCAATTTTTCATCTGTCTCCGGCGTGAAACGATAAAGTATAAACTCGGGGTTTTTACTTCTAGTTGCAAAGTTCGGAATGTCTAGCATTTAGTACATATATATTTAGTTAAATCAACAGGGGCTGCTTCTTGTCGAGGACTTCAAATTTGCCTGAAATAATTCGGCATCGTTTGTGTAGCGTGAGATCGCGTAGGTCACCTTGAATAAGCGATGTATAGTAAATATGCCTGAGGCAGTTTAAGTTCATTAATAAACAGGCCAGACAACATAAATGACATCTACCTGAGAGTATGACATTGACAGTAAGAACGGAAAATTTGACACAATGTTTTAACCCTTTACCTCATAATCCAGTGTTTTTTCAATCTTTAGATTAAAAGGCTTTTACAAACATTGTGGGAAAAGAAGAAAATGCTGGTTAACCAGCATTTTCTTCTTATCCCAGAATGTTTTTGTACCCTTTTAATAGCCTTTAATTGAGTCTTAATTTTTGTTGTTTGGTTAGAGTAAAGGGTTTCCGAAGACCAGAAATATCTTTCCTGTTTTTTTTTGTGACCTAGAAGGAGTTGCTTCTTAAACCTTCATCGAAATACACAATCTTTAGAATAAATTGTTGTTCTAAATGTAATGAATAACAGTAAATGTGTTCCCATGACCCCAAGTGTTCTCCTAAATACCACATTCCTATACACCATTTTCCAACAGTTGGTCAAAACAGTACCTTGTGTTAGATCTCTGAATTTTAAACTCGATAAAAATGTGATGGCGAGTAAATGTACAAGAAAGAAATTTATGGGACTATCATACAATATAGTTGCAGTTTTGCTGCTGAGCATTTCTGTGAAGCATTTAACCTTTTACGAAACAACAAAATTTTAGACTATTCAAAATCGAAAGCATTTGCAGACATCAAAATGTGACTGAAAAAAATAGAAATTGGTCTTTGATAGGGTAGCAAACATTGTGGGAAAAGGAGAAAATGCTGGTTACCAGCATTTTCTCCTTTGCCCACAATGTTTTCAGAAAGCTTCTTTCTCAGGGTTGTTAAAGTTGGGATTGTTTGGTAAAGGGTAATACTTTGCACAAAATACCGTTTTTAGACCCTGCTAACTCAAGCTCACTAGTGTCACGAGATAAAAGTAGACCACAACAGTGTTCAGCGGTTATTGTGATACCAGCTGAACATATTGTAAATCACGATCACGTTGTACAAGTGGACTGTGTAGTTTAAGATCAGATAGCACAGTCAAAGACTTTCAACAAAATGTCATTTTTTTTTTTTCCAACTCCCTTACCACACAACGATATTTTAGACAAATTCACATAGAAAGCATTTGCAGAAGTCTTAACTTAATTTGGCTCAAATGATTTGATTTGTTCTGGAAGGTTAAAAAACATTGTGGAAAAAGGAGAAATGATGGTTACCAGAATTTTCTCCTTTTCCCTCAGTGTTTTCTAGTCATAATTTCCACGGTTCATTGACACTTGGGATTGTATTGTAATGTGTTAATTAAAATTTAAAGTCTAGAAGCATCATTGATTTTGTGGTTGTTCTTTTGATTTTAACTGTTTGAGAATTTGCATTTTCATTTAAACTCTTCAGATAAGATGTACACTTTCGACCTGAATACATGTATCAGATTTTTTTTTTCTCTGAATGAAAATACGCATCAGGGTGCCCAATCACATTCTGCAGTACGTAATTCACGTATAAATTCCACTCCACGCATACAAATTTTTTGTGCTTACGTGCATGCATGCACTGTCAAAAGTATACACATACAAAAATGGAAGTAATTACGTATACTGCATGTACAAATTAGATACCGTTTCATATTGTATGCCAAACGAACAAAATGAAGGTAGTTTCTCTTGTAAGTGGGTACCACGCTTTGTCTTCAACATAGAGCTGGTGACCAAATATTTTTACTAAATATATTTTGTGGCTCCCTACTCTGTCTGAATAATTTTCGCTACGATTTTTTTAAGGCGTCAAAATCTGCCATATGTACAGGAAATCTTGTAAATTAAGTTTCATTGAGAAACTAAAGTCAGTAATAATATTATGATGCACAGTTATTGTTAAAACGCCTTTTTTTTTTTTTTTGATATATGACAGCTGAAAAATCGAGCCACAATTTTAACATGTAATTTTCATGTGTATGGCGTCTGCTGCAGAAAAAATGCCATCACAACAAATGCTGTTCAAATATTTTACAGCATTAAGATCAGAGAGAGGTAGGTTGACACAAGTGATTCTACCCTAACACATTTTATTTTGCCCTAACACGGCATGGCCTTTATTTGACGGAGTTTGAGCTTCCAATGAGCCGATCGGCCTGCTCCTCTGTGATTTTGAAATAGCCAGCTCTATGAGCATCATCTTGGACAACAAGCTTCAATCTGTCTACGCTTCCTTTTTAAATCAGTCTTAATGTACTACGCAACTTTGAGAAAGGAATAAAGCTGAAAATTCCTCCGTTAGGGCTGTCAATTATCAAAAATCATGGCTGTGTTCGGTTTTTAAACCCTGACCGCCATTGCGAATATATCTAAGTATGTGCATGTCCTGGAGACATATGATGCATCCATATAATCACCAGATGCATTTAATTTGATAATTTAATTAAGATTCATTCATTATGGTAAAGGAGCAAAGGTGGTAAAATTCATTAATAAAACTGAAAAGGCCCAAAGTTACACTGTACCCCCTAATTTTTCTTTGTACCCCCAATTCAAAACCTGCAGGGTGCATGGAATGTAGGACGTTTTGGCCACGGACGTTTTGGCCACGGACGTTTTGGCCAGCCTTATTGAAAAAACAGACGTTTCGGCCAAATTCAATTTATATGTACTTATAGATTATTAAGCTACATAAATATTATTTTTAACTGATTTAATCAATGGTTTAGAATGTTTATACAATGATGATTGTTAGATTATGCAATTCATCAGAATCAATTTTTGGATTGACGTCTAAAAATTGTTGTTTGGTAAAGAGTTAAAACTTAAATCAATATTAACATTAACTTGAATTAACTTCAAAAGACTACAATGTCTGACTTGTAAAATAAATTTACATTAACGTTTTCCTCTTTGTTTCTTCTTACATAGTTATAGCTCTGCTGGCCAAAGGTCAGTGGGCTTAATGTCATGACCTGATGTCGTTTTAACAGCTTAGGTCATATCACGGCGGACAGCACAACTATCATGCCTTCCTGGTTTACTTACACCAGTACTCACACTACTGAAATGGCTGAAATGACCAGGACTCATCTTGCAAGAGTGAAAATTCGAAGGGAAGTTCCTAGAATGATCCCATTTCCAATTATTTACTATGCAGTTTTCAACCCCAATGGTCACAGGCCATCAGTATATGTACTTATTATAGATAATAAAAGCACATAAATCAAACATTCAAAAATGTAGAAATCATCTATTAAATCATAATCTAACAATCATCATTGTATAAACCTACTAAATCATTAATTAAATCAGTTAAAAATACCATTTATGTAGCTTAATAATCTATAATAAGTACATATAAATTGAATTTGGCCAAAACGTCCGTTTTTTCAATAAGGCTGGCCAAAACGTCCGCGGCCAAAACGTCCTTCCTCCGGGTGCATGTACCCCCAGATTGAAAACCCAGTGGGCATGCTGTGCATTTTTTTAATGTCATTGTTTAAAGTTATTGGATTAACCCTTTACCGCACAATCCCGACTTTTAACGACCCCAAGAAAGAAGCCTTTTGAAGACATTGTGGGAAAAGAAGAAAATGCTGGTAACCAGCATTTACTTCTTTTCCCACAATAATTTATACCCTTTAAGAGACAAATTTTATGTTTTGAGCTACATTTAAAATGTCGTCTGCAAATGCTTTCAATTTGGACTAGTCTACATTTATGTCGTTTGGTAAAGAGTTAACCCTTTACCAAACGACAAAATTTTAGACTGGTCCAAATTTAAAGCAATTCCAGACGACAAATAAAATGTGATTAATATTTTTCAATTTGTCCCTGAAAGGGTAGAAAACATTGTGGGAAAAGGAAAAAATGCTGATTTCCAGCATTTTCTCCTTTTCCCACAATGTTTTCAAAAGTCCTTTTCCTTGAGGGTCGTTAAAACTCGGGATTGTGTGGTGAAGGGTTAAGACTTAAACTGAATGGCAACTACTCTGTAAAACTTACTGCCAGTTGTTTAACTCTTTACCACACAAAAAATAGATTTGTCCAAATTGAAAGCATTTGCAGATGACAATTTCAGTACAGCTGAACTGATGAAACTTGCATTCAATTGCATAGAAAACATTGTGGGAAAAGGAGAAAATGCTGGTTACCAGCATTTTCGCCTTTTCCCACAATGTTTTCAAAAGGCTTATTCCTCAGGGTTGTTAAAAGTCGGCATTGTGTGGTAAAGGGTTAATAGTTCACATGAGATAAAACGGTTAACTGGGAATGTATAATACCTCTGCAATATTATGTCATAAAGAAATGTCAAGTTTACAACCCAGGTATCCCTGTATGGGGCTTAGCCTCTTGTCTGTATAAAGAGACCCCCATGTCAACACAAGGTTACCTGATTTATAGACAAAGGTGATTGGTATCCCTTGACCCCCTAAGGTCACCTGGGCCTTGTATATATTGGTGTATACTGACTTGGCAGACAGTCCCTTAACTCTGTACCGAACAATTTTGTGTCTTAACAACCCTGAAGTTTTGAAAAGGCTGTTGAAAACATTATTTATTACGATTTCAAAAAGGAAGCCTAATTACTGGAGTTAGGTTTACTTTTTTATCTGCTTTAATTTATACAGAACTAACTCTTTGGTCTTAACTGGACAGAAAAAAAAAATAGACTGTTCCAAAGTGAAAGTATTTGCAAATAACAAATATAATCTCTTAGATTGTTAATAATACAGATAGTGTGGTGCAAGGGGAAGTTGATCATTGCTCTTAGATCCCGAAATGTTTCTATAAAAATTGAATGCAGCACTTTAACCCTTTACCACACAATCCCAAGTTTTAACGACCCTGAGAAAGAGGCCTTTTGAAAACGATATGGGAAAAGGAGAAAATGCTGGTAACCAGCATTTTCTCCTGTCCCCACAATCTTTTCTGTCCTTTTACAAACAAATCTCACCATGTAAGCCATATTTGATTTGTCGTCTGCAAATGCTTTCAAGTTGGACACAATGTAAAATTTTGGTGTATGGTAAAGGGTTAACTCTTTACCGCGTGACAAAAATGTAATTCCAAATTCAAAGCGTTATGCACACTGCAAAATTTTAATCAGATGCAGCTCACCAGATGGAATGTGTGTTTGATAGGGTAGAAAATATTACTGGTTACCAGCATTTTCTCCATTTCCCACAATGTTTTCAAAAGCCTTCTTTTGCAGGGTTGTTAAAACTCTGGATTTTGTGGGTTAGGGGTAACAAAAATTAATGAATTTCTTAATTTGACCACACAGCAAAAACATAGACTTGTCCAAATTAAAAGTATTTGCAGATGACAAAATGTGGTTCAAATGATGTAATTTGTCTTTGATAGGGTAGCAAACATGTTTTAAAAGAAGAAAATGCTGGTTACCAGCACTCACTCCTTTTCCCACAATGTTTTCAAAAGGCTTCTGCTTCAGGGTTGTTAAAACTTAGGATTGGTTTAGTAAAGGTTTAACCCTTTCCCAAACAAGCCCTGGTTTTCACGTGTCTGCAGTACAAGTCTTTTGAAAACACTGTGGGAAAAGGAGAAATTGCTCGTAGTGTTTTCAACCCTTTTTAATAACTTTCTGCCATTTTCATCAAATTTAAAATTTTCGTCTGCAAACTCTTTCAATTTGGACTAGTCCAAAATTTGTCGTTTGGGAAAGGGTTAAGGGATATGCAAGGAAAAGAAATTGTGAAGAGAAAGGGTCTTACACAGGATTAGTTTGGCTGTTACACTTACTTCTGTAAACTTGAACAATAGTCTGAGATCCTTTTAATGTTTGTTTGTATTAAGTTTTATTTCTCTAATTGTGATAAATTATAACAAAAATAATGACACACCTAAGTGAGAAAGCAGCCAGTGGCTTGGAAAGAATAATGTGAGTAGTACTGGCAAAAGAATCTCGAGGAAAGCATGGATAGGTATACTGGCTGCCGTGATAAAACTAAAATAATGTTGAAAACGACGTTAAACACCATACAATCAATGAATTACACAACCTAGGACTTCCTATGCCCAAAATAATCATAAACTTTCTAAATTTAATTGAAAACAAATGCAAGGGAATGCAAATGCATAAATGGGTGAATATATTTGGTAAGAAGAGTGAAAATAATTATGAGATTCAACGTTTTACCAGACAGCAGAAGTTATGACTTGTTTGTTTTGTTTGCAAGCATTTACAGGGCAGAAAACATTGTAAAAACCTTGCAATGTTTTCCAAAGCTTTCTTCATTAGGGTTGTTGAAACACGGAATTTTTTTATGAAGAATTAACTTTCTCGATACGCCAAAATTCTACGCTTGTCCAAATTGAAAGCATTTTTCAGATGTCAAATGAAGCTTAACCCTTTACCACATAATCCCGACTTTTAACGACCCTATGAAAGAAGCCTTCTGAAAACATTGAGGGAAAAGGAGAAAATGCTGGTAACTAGCATTTTCTCCATTTCCCACAATGTTTTGTACCCTTTCCAAACCAAATTTCAATTTTTCAATCACATTTATTTTGTCATCTGCAAATGCTTTCAACTTGGACAAGCCTAAAATTTTGTTGTTCGGTAAAGAGTTAAATGAGGGAATTTATCTTAGTAAAGGTTGAAAACATTATGGGCAAACGAGAAAATGGTGGTTCCCAGCATTTTCTACTTTTCTGACTGCATTTGCTTCAGGATGTTAAAACATAGAATTGTGTGGTAAAGGCTTAACCCTTTACCACACAATCCCAACTATTAACAACCCTTAGAAAGTAGCCTTTTTAAAACATTGTAGGAAAAGTAGAAAATGCTGGTAACCAGCATTTTCTCCTTTTCCCACAATGCTTTCTACCCTTCCCAAAACAAATTTTGATTTTACATTGACATTTACTTTGTTGTCTACAATGCGTTCAATTTGGACGTTTTTAAAATTTTGTCGTTTAGTAAAGAGTTAAAGGGTCTCAACCTAATCCAGAGTAAAAGAAGAGACTGACCTAATTAGGTCATCTTGTTAACAGGTAAATATCCTTATCATGAGGACCATCATAGTGTGATGGAAGGCTGTAACATTCAGCTGTCTTGCACATGAAGAAAATATTTTACTGCTAGGAACAACCACTGAAGTATTATGATAAATTGGTTGTAACAAGCAGTTGCTTCTTTTTCCACAGTCTTCCCTTTCTGTAAATTTCAGATTTTTCTCCTGCATTTCCTTCATTTATTTGCCACGTAATTTCCTCAAAGGTGATCTAAATATAAAAAAGAGACTCATCCCTGTTTAACCTATTGCTTCACAGACCCACCTTTTAAACAACCATGAAAAAGGTTGGCGTTTGAAAACATTATGGGAAAAGTTCAAAATGCTGGTTACCAGCATTTTCTCCTTTTACAGACAAATCTCACCATATGAGCCATATCAAATTTGTCATGTGCAAATGCATTCAATTTGGACGAGTGTAAAATGTTGTGCGGTAAAGGGTTAATGTACATTTTCTGCACTATCTACAAAAATTGTCATTATTTGGTAGTTAGAATAAGTTGACAGTATGGTAATTTCTTTTTGCTTTCAGGAGAGATCCTGCTTTTCTTTTTCATCTATTACTCATGCCTGGCCGGATTTTTTGCTGGTATGTTAGCCGTCTTCTACCATACACTGAACTGGAACGAGCCTCGATTACAAGGATCTGACTCCCTGCTCAAACAGAATCCAGGTAAATAGTGTTTGTTTTTATTCCTTAACCCTTTCCCAAACGACAAATTTTAGACTGGTCCAAATTGAAAGAGTTTGCAGACGACAATTTTAAATTTTATGAAAATGGCAGAAAGTTCTCAAAAAGGGTAGAAAACACTGTGGGAAAAGGAGAAATTGCTCGTTACAAGCAATTTCTCCTTTTCCCACAGTGTCTTCAAAAGACTTATACTGCAGACACAGGGCTTGTTTGGGAAAGGGTTGAGTACATAATCCCGAGTTTTAACAACCTTTAGAAAAAGGGGTTTTTGGAAACTTTGTAGGAAAAGGAGAAAATGCTGGTAATTTGTCATCTACAAATGCTTTCACTTTTGACAGATCTAAGATCAAATATTCATTGCTAGACTAGTAAGTTAACTCTCTTTACCTAAACAACAAAATTTTAGACTTGTACAACTTTTTGAAAGCATTTGCAGATGACAGAAGACATGTGGCTCCAAAATGGAAATTGCCACTGAAAGAGAAGAAAATATTGTGGGAAAAGAAGAAAATGCTGGTTACCAGCATTTTTCCCCTTTTCCAACAATGTCTGCAAATCCTTCTTTCGTAGGGTCGGTAAAATTTGGTATTTTGTGGTAAAGGGTGAAAGAGTATCCAAGAAAGCATGGATATTTGCACAGGCCACTAAATATTATTTAACTCTGTACCAAACGACAATATTTTGGACTTGTCCAAATTGAAAGCCTTTGCAGACAACAGAATAAATGTGACTCAAACATTGAAATTTGTTTTGGGAAGGGTAGAAAACATTACCAGCATTTTCTCCTTTTCCCACAATGTTTTCAAAAGGCTTCTTTTTCAGGGTCTTTAAAAGTCGGGATTGTTTGGTTAATTAACTGAATTAATGCTAAATTTGGCATTAAGCCATAACAACGCAATCCTGAGTTTTAACAACCCTGAAGATGAAGGCTTTTGAAAACATTGTGGGAAAAGAAGAAAATGCTAGTAACCAGCATTTTCTCCTTTTCCCACAATGTTTTCTACCCAATCAAAGAAGGAAATCATCATCTGACCTACTTTTATTTGGTCTTGTGCAAACGCTTTCAATTTCTTCGAGTCCAAAATTTTGTTGTTTGATAAGGAGTTAACTCTGTATTACGCAAACAAATTGACCTGAAATTGACCTTTATGTCAAGCATAATTAGAAAGTGAATATTTATATCATTGTGTGTGATCGGATGGTACAGAAATTCTATTTAATCAAATGTCAGGTTTGACCCTTCCATTGCCATAGTCAAAATAGGAAGCTTCTGCGGATGACATGGATCAGGATGGGACTGCAAGGAAAGTGCATCTTAGATCAATGTCATCCATGTATAACCAAGTAAAACGGACAAAATCATTTTTATTTGAGGTATCTTAAGTATTCTGTAGAGACACAATAACTCTATTAGCCACATAAAGAGGTGAAAACCGTTCACATAGTTCCGCATTCAGAGGACAATAGCCGAAGCTAAGTTTGGACAGTAATTCAAGCGTGTAATAAATGGTAATAGAGGTCATTTATTTCATATGAATTTATTCGAGTAATACCAAACAGCAAAATTTTAGACCTGCCCATATGCAAAGCACTAGCGGACAACAAGTTAAATTTGGCTTAGTTAATCAAAATGGCTTCCAAAGGGTAGAATACTGTGGGAAAGGAGAAAATGCTGGGTTACCAGCATTTCGTCTTTGTTCTACCATTTTTTCAAAGGCCGTTCTTCCTCAGGGTCACCTAAAGTGAGGGTTACTCTTATAGAGTGTCGAAATCAGAGCTCCAGATAAGAGGGAGTGATGGTAGTCTAAATCCATTATTTTTCTTCCAAACCCTATGTTGTGGGTACTCATTAGAATCGTCTCAATGAGACGATTCTAATGGGTACTAATCATCTCAATGAGACGATTCTAATGGGTACCCATAACATAGGGTTTAGTTGAGAAAGATTAATATTTTCAGTTCTATAATCAAAATCACTCCCTCTATCTGGAGGTCTGAAAATTCAACCTTTTGATGAAATCTTGCAGCAGGCAACTTGACAGAACAACCTTGGCTAAATTTGAACTCAAGGACCAACATGCGAATAGACATAAAACCATTGTGGAAAAAGCAAATGGTAATTTCACTTTTGGACGCAGTGTTTCCAAAAGAACTCTGCCATAGGAGCTTTGAAAATTGAATGATCGCTTATTTTAGACCTTTTTCTTGATTCTTTCAGGATTAGCTTTCAGACCCATGCCAAATGTAGAGTCCACACTTATCCGGTTTAACAAGGCCAGGGCCTCAACATATACACCTTATGTTGACCATATAGAGGGATATCTTCAATGTAAGTACACTTATTCCATTTGTTAACCCTTGACTACACAATCCTGAGTTTTTAACAACCCTTAGTAAGAAAGCTTTTGAAAACATAGTGGGAAAAGGATTGATTGATTGTATGGTGTTTAACGCTATTTTTTTAAATTATTTCAGTTATATTGCGGCGGCCAGTGCACCTATCCATGCTTTCCTGGAATTTCTTTTACCAGTACTCCGCACAATATTCTTTCCAAGCCACTGGCTGCTTTCCCACATAGCCATTGTCGAAACAATTGTCAGCGGTGGGAGAGGAATGAATCCTGTCGCAATGACTATCATCAATCCTCGGAAAGAAATTGGCCAAGCCGGGGATCGAACCAGCGACCTCCTGTTCTCAAGTCCTGTATGCTACCGACTGAGCTACGGGGCTCGGCTGAAGTGGGAAAAGGAGAAATTGCTGGTAATCAGTATTTTCTCCTTTTCCCACGATGTTTTCTATCCTGTCAGAAACAAATCTTGGTACATATCATTACATTAAATTTAAATCATATGATTTAAAATTATGAAAATTATTGTTAAGGTGACAGTTTGTTATTGTACAGTCTATCCAAGTGCTAGTTGCGGCAGAAAAATGAAATTTAAAATGAGGTAAACAAAAGATAGAGTGTCTTGGCAACTTTGTACCTAGTTTTAAAACTCTGTACCTAGTTTTAAAACTCATTTTCCTGCCGGTGACTTGCACTTAGATTGACCATAGCATTACAATGACAGATTGTTATCTTCAAGACAATTATATTTTTAACCCTTTACCATACAATCCCGACTTTAACGACCCAGGGAAAGAAAACTTTAGAAAACATTGTGAGAAAAGGAGAAAATGCTGGTAACCAGCATTTTCTCCTTTTCCCACAATGTACTCCATACTTCCCAAAACAAATATCGATTTTTATGTCACATTAACTTTGTCGTCTGCAAATGCTTTGAATTTTTAATCTAAAATTTTGTCGTTTGGTAAAGAGTTAAATGGCATGGCGTAAATTTAACCCTTTAACTCTTTACCACACAATCCCGACTTTAAACGACCCTGAGAAGTCTTTTGAAAACATTGTGGGAAAAGGAGGAAATACTGGTAACCAGCATTTTCTGCTTTTCCCACGATGTTTTCTGCCCTATCAGAGAAAAATCATATCATTTGAGCCACATTGAAATTGTCGTCTGCAAATGCTTTCAAATTGGACTGGTCTAAAATTTTGTCGTTTGGTAAAGGATTAAGACACTACAAAATTTTAGACTGGTCCAAATTGAAAGCAATGGCAGACAACAATTTACACATGGCTGAAATGATTTAATTCACGTCTTACAGGTTAGAAAACATTCATGACAAAGGAGAAAATGCTGTTAACCAGCATTTTCTTCCATATCCACAATTTTTCCGAAGTATAATTGCCAAGGGTCGTTAAAACTCGAGATTGTTTGGTAAAGGGTTAAATGCACTTTGATACCAGCATTGTTTAATTTTTGCAGCTATTGGGTGTTTAACCCTTTACCAAACGACAAAATTTTACACTTGTCTAAATTGAAAGCATTTGCAGACAACAACTTGGGTATGGTTCATATGGTGAGATTTGTTCGTAAATGTACAGAAAACATTGTGGGAAAAGAAGAAAATGCTGGTTACCAGCATTTTCTCCTTTTCCCACAATGTTTTTAAAAGGCTTCTTTCACAGGGTCGTTGAAAGTCGGGATTGTGTGGTCATGGGTTAAATTGTTTTTCCACTGGAGTAGAGATAAGCAAAGGGTTGTAGGGTTCAAAGAATGAATATTAGCTTTGCTCTTCATTGAAACCTATGTTGTTGAAACTCATTGAAGTGGTCTCAATGAGACAGTTCTAATGAGTATCAACCACAAAGTTTTTTTGTGTCTGTGTGTGTTTGGGGGGGGGGGGGGGGGGGGGGGGGCTCGGATGGAAGTTTCTCAATTTAAATTGACAGGTTTTGATGCGGAATTAACCAAGTACCAGACAATCCCAACTTTTAACGACCCTGAGAAACAAGCCTTTTGAAAACATTGTGGGAAAAGGAGAAAATGCTGGCTACCAGCATTTTCTCCTTTTCCCACAATGTTTTCTACCCTTCCCAAAACAAATTTAAATTTTTCACTTAAATTTATTTTGACTTTTTACTGCTTTCAATTTGGACAAGTCTAAAATTTTGTTGTTTGGTAAGGAGTTAGTGTGTATTTTTTATTGGAATACTCAAGTTTAGATGGACACCTGCTCTTTTCATGTTTACTATGTGATAGTATCGTGATTTAGTTGAGTGTTTACCTGGATACGGTTGATAGAACAGATATCTTCTATCAGATAGATAAACTCTACCATACATTAAAATTTTGACAATATTTACAGCGTTTACAAGCAACAATATTGAAATAGTGGGCTTTGATCTTAAGAGAGTAAAAAACAAGGTGGAAAAGGAGAAAATGATGGTTACCAGCATTTTTTTCTGCTTTGCCCACAGTGTTTTTCAAAAGCTTTCTGCACTTCTACATTGGCCTAAAACCACTTGACCGTTTGGTAAAGGGTTTAGTTTTGACTGTTTTGTGATTAAGATAGCAGGCTGTGTAAAAAGACTATGCACTAGACAGTATGGGATAAACATAGCCCTTTAACTCTTCACCACACAGTCCCGAGTTTTAACAACCCTGAGGTAGAAGCCTCATATAACCAGCATTTTCTCCTTTTCCCACAATGTTTTCTACCCCATCAAAGACAGATATCAGTATTTGAGCTTTCAATTGGACTGGGTCCAAAACATTGTCATTTGTAGAAGAGTAAACTCTTTACCACACAATTTCAAGTTTTAACAACCCTAAGGTAGAAGCCTTTTGAAAACATTGTGGAAAAAGGAGAAAATGCTGGTATGCAGCATTTTCTCCTTTTCCAACAATGTTTTCTACCCCATCAGAGACAGATAAAATTATTTGAGCCGTTGGAAAACATTGTGGGAAATGGAGGAAATATTGGAAACCGCATTTTCTCCTTTTCCCACAATGTTTTCTACCCCTTCAAAGGCCGATATCGTCATTTTAGTTTCAAGTAATTTGTTGTCTGCACATGCTTTCAGTTTGACCGAGTCCAAATTTTTTTGGTTTGGTAAAGAGTTCATTGATCAGTTTAAATCTTATTACCAAATGACAGAATTTTGATCTTGTCCAAATTGAAAGCATTTGCAGACAATAAAGTAAATTTGACTCAAAAATTGAAATTCAATCTGGGAATGGTAGAAAACATTGTGGGGAAAGAAGAAAATGCTGGTAACCAGCACTTTCTCCTTTTCTCACAATGCTTTCTTCTCTCTCAAATACAGAAATTGCTATTTAAACAACATTTAATTTGTTGCCTGCAAATGCTTTCAGTTTGGTACAGCCCAAAATTTGGCCATTGAGTAAAGAGTTAAGAAACTTTTTTAAGTTTGAAAATATTTGCTGATGACCAAATAAATGCAGTTAAGGTATTGGTTTTGTTTTTTTACTCTTTACCAAGCTACAAAAATTTAGACTGATCCATTTTGTAAGCATTTGCAGACAACAAATTAAAGGTGGCTGGAATGACAAAATTTGTCCTTTATAGAATAGAAAACATTGTGGGAAAAGGAGAAAATGCTGGTTACCAGCATTTTCTCCTTTTCCCGCCATGTTTTCAAAAGGCTTCTTTCTCAGTTAAAAGTCGGGATTGTGTGGTAAAGGGTTAAAAGGGTAGCGAAAGCTGTGGAAAAATTATAAAGTGTTGGTTACTGGCAATTTCTCCTGTTGATTTATCGGCAATGTTTTTGAGTTGATGTCAATGGTTTATTTTTCCATTCAGACTATGAGAACAGGTACCAGCAGACCGAGACAGGAAGTTTGGTAGATTGCGGCTCTATCACAGAGATGAGATCTCAGGACGACTGGGACAAGGCCTGCAGATTTGATATCAGCTCTGAACTCGGCCCTGACTGCGTAAAGGAACAATCGTTTGGATACGAGGATGGCCAGCCGTGTGTCCTGCTGAAAATGAACAGGGTATGTTTGAACTTGGCCTGAGTTCAGGCAGTAATGATTTTAATTACACCATATCATACTGTACTTAGAATCGTGGTCTGCTATGAATCTTTGACAGCAATCTTTTTATCCTTTTCGTTATTATTACCACCTTGGGACATTTAAGGGTCTCCCAATGATTATCAGTTGTGCTGATAATCCATTTATAGACTTGTTTATCGTGTGACGTTACAATGTTAACAACAGTTGATTCGCGCATTTTTCGACGAATTAATCACGACGTTCAACAACACTTGTTACAGCATCCTTTTGACAAGCTTTCAGTCAAACAGCCGAAAGGAATGGCAGCTGTTGTTACCCTCCGAAGTCATTGTGAATATCCTGTTTGAAATTTTGTTGCTAGTATCAGAGCTCCAGATAGAGGAAGTGATTTTGATTTCAAAATTAAAAATATTGATGTTAGAGGGAGTAACTGTAATTTCAAAATTGAAAATATTAACTACTTTCCGCTAAGCCCTATGATGTGGGTACTCATTAGAATCGTCTCATCAAAACGATTCTAATGAGTACCCACAACATAGGGTTTGGAGGAGAAATAATGGATTTAGAATACTACCACTGCCTCTTATCTGGAGCTCTGTGCTAGAAATGTTGTCAATATATAGATGGCTAACAAAAAGGAAGTGATCAAACCAAGGCTATAGGAATGTTGGTACCTTGTTTTTAGCCATTTGCATTCGAAAACCGATTGCAGCAACATCTTCTTTACCCTACTGTCAGATGGGGTAGACTAGGTGTCGCTGCGATCGGATTTCGAATGTCCCCAGGCTGTCTTTTTTGACGAAGTAACATCATAATGATAGAAAAGGAAAAAAAAACGAATGGTCCGGAACCCAGGCTAGTTAGAACTAGCCGACAAGTTAGAATTAATGAATTTCTTAATCTCAGTGAGCAATAATATCTATAAACTGATAGTATTTTAATTTCAGGAATGTTTTTGCCACAAAATTCACAAATAGCAGCAGGTAGATAAAATATCAGACTGTAAGTTATTTGTTATCTGGGTTTTATCTACACTGTTAAAACAGTTAAAGTATTGACCTGAGTCAGACTTCCAGATTAAAGGGAGTGATGGTATTCAAAATCCATTATTTCTCTTCCAAACCCTATATTGTGGGTACTCATTAGAATGGTCTTGATGAGACGATTCTAATGAGTACCCATAACATAGGGTTTTGTGGAGAGTGATTAATATTTTCAATTTTGAAATCAAAATTACTCCCTCTATCAGGAGCTCTGCTTAGGTCGATACTTTTCGCAGATGCATGAAGCCCCACTTTTACAGAGGATGGCTCATATATTTGTGTTAACTTTTTTTTTTTTTTGCAGATTTTTGATTGGCTGCCAGAGCCATTTAGCAATGATACAGTTCCTGGTCATATAAGGGACCTCTGGACAGAATACGCCGTCACTGTGCAATGTGCAGGAGAGGTAAGCTAAATTTAGTTATATACAAACAGTAGAAATACATCACATGTCAATTTACTTTAGCCATGCCTTTGCAAAAGGGGGTTTAACTCTTGACCAAATGAATGAATTTTAGACCTGTCCAAATTCAAAGCATTTGCAGAGGACAATTTAGACGTAATTCAAATGATGGAGCTTGTCTTTGATAGGGTAGAAACCATTGTGGGAAAAGGGTCTAGAATTATGTAATGGCTTGCTTGGTAAAATGCATCCCAGAGATGCATTAATTCTGTACCACACAATCCCGACTTTTAACGACCCTGGGTGAAAAGCCTTTTGAATACATTGTGAGAAAAGGAGAAAATGCTGGTAACCAGCATTTTCTCCTTTTCCCACAATGTTTTCTTCCATGTCAAATGCAAAATTCCTCATTTGAATTACATTTAAATTGTCATCTACAAATGCTTTCAATTTGGACCAGTCTAAAATTTTGTTGTTTGGTAAAGGGTTAAACCAACTTTTGCCGCAGCATTGTTTATTTATGATTGCCTTTTGTCTATGCAAAAAAATGTCAGTTGAGTTTATTTTGAGGTCTAAAGGGTTCACCCTTTACCACACAGTCCCCACTTATAATGACCCAGAGAAACTCCACAAGGTTTTCTATCCTTTCCACAACAAATTTCAATTTCTGAGTCATAGATATTTTTTCATCTGCAAAATGCTCGAAAGGTTTGGACTTGCATAGAATTTTGTTGTTTGGTCAAGTGTTATAATGCCTGAATCAGTCAACAGATATTCTCAAACTCTTTAATACACAAGCCAGACTTTTTAACAATCCTGAAAGAGAAGCCGTTAGAAAACATCGTGGGAAAAGGAGAAAAATGCTGGTAACCAGCATTTTCTCCTTTTCCCACAATGTTTACTACCCTATCAAAGGCAGGAATCATCATTTAACAGTTTACCACACAATCCCGGCTTTTAACGACCCTGAGTGAGAAGCCTTTTGAAAACATTGTGGGAAAAGGAGAAAATGCTGGTAACCAGTATTTTCTTTTCCCACAATGTTTTTTACCCTTCCCAAAGCAAATTTCAGTCTTTCAGTTACATTTATTTTGTCGTCTGCAAATGCTTTCAATTTGAACTATTCTAAAGTTTTACTATTCATGATCTGTGGGTGCTTTCAATTTGTCCTGCTCCAGAATTTTGTCGTGTTGTCAAGGGTTAACATTTTGTTAACTTTTTTTTTGACAGAATGCAGCTGACAGAGACAACATTGGCGACATTATCTACTACCCAAAGAATGGATTCCATTTCAAGTATTTCCCCTACAGGAACCAACAGGGTTATCGTTCTCCCCTTGTTTTCGTACGCTTCGATAACCCCAAACCTGCCGTCCTCCTCATGATAACCTGTAAGATTTACGCCAAAAATATCCGCCATGATGAACTGGAGAGATCTGGTTTGGTGCATTTTGAGTTGATGGTAGACTAGTGTTGGTTGCAATTTAGGATTTTTTATTGATTTTAAAAATGAAAAAAATACAAAGACTGTTTAAATTTGGTGTTATATTAGATGCAAACATGTCTTAAAGAAGCAGAGATTTTGTGAAACAAATCTTTGATGTTTTTTTTTTTATGGTGAATTGAAAGAAATAAATCTGCTCTGCGGACTTCAAGCATCTGTTTTGGTATAAATGCAAATGAAAAAAGGTTTCAAGGCAACATTTCAACCCTTTACCACACAATCACAAGTTTTAAAAACCCTGAGAAAGAACCACTTTAAAACATTGTGGGAAAAGGAGAAAATGCTCTTCCAAGTAGAATGCCATCTGTTAAGTGACATTAAATTTTTCTGCTGCAAATGCTTTCAATATTGGCGAGTCTAAAATTTTGTCATTTGATAAAGTGTTAAAGTTGTTCGGAAATTTCGAAAAGTTTAGATTATATAGCTTCCTGCAAAATATGAAAAAAAAACTGTAAATGTTCATAAACAAAAAATGATGGGGGGTTATATTCTTTTTTGCTGTCCAAAAGTCTTCGAAGAAATTAACAAATCTTTGAAGGCACTTCAGTATTCAAGCAAGATTCTAGAAATAGAAAAAGCACAAAAATTAAATAACACAAAATAGCTTTTATGGAGCACAAGAAAATTAAGACTCAAAACTTAAGAATGCACAGTAGGACACATGGTTTGCACAAAGTCATTCACAGGATATAGTCTTTGTGCATCTTCTTCATCGTTGCGGTGTTACCGTTGTCCAAAATGTTGAGAAAAGGGCTTGTGACTCAACCCCTTTCTGTGATTCAGAAAGTCAGTGTATATCAGTTGTTGTGTTGAACTAATCACAGAGCCTTACACATTTTTACTGTCTTTTTTAAGCTGTCGTATAAGTCCAGGTTGGCCACCAGCGACACTATTCTGCCTGGACTGGGCTGAATGTGATAAAACTTGAATTAAACCAGGACATTTTTGACCAGATAACATCATAAATGAGGAGTAATGTAACTTTGAATTTATAGAAATAAAAAGAGATGATAAGCTGCCAATGGGTTTAGTAAAATTGTATTTGATTATAATAAAATATGCCATCTGTATGACCTTTTCTGTAGAAATAACGACAGTAAAATAGACAGTGGATATTTGTCGAGGCTTTGATGTGTATCAAATGTGTCGTACCCGGCACTCTTTGTTGTTCTTTCTATGCACTTGGGTTTGTTTGGTAAGACTGTTGTTTTAAAAGATTGCACAGAGTAGTTGATAATGATTTCTGATGTGGATTCCATCTATTTGATACTTCTGGAAAAAAAAAAAAAGAACATGGACAGGTACAAAAGACCCTATTTTATTATCTTGACAGTATGTTGGTCATTGAGTAGTTGTCGGTTTTGAAATTTTTGCGACAAGTCCTGATATACGCTAGCATGTTATTTTTAACACATAATGCCCCTCTTATAACTATTAAGTTTCTTGCGCTCGGTGTAGTCTGATCTTGATCTACACTGGCTGCCAAGGCAACTATAGTTTCAAAAAGGCATTTTAGGTGTTCATAAAGCTGGTTTGTGAATGGTAAACAAACTAGTATTTAAAAAAAAAAAAGTGGATCTAAAAAAATCTCTATCTGTGACACAGAAGCAAATGTACATGTTAAAAGAGAACACAAATATAATTTGAGCCATGCTCTGAGAAAAGGGGGCTTGATGCATCTCTGTGACACATAATACCAAGTCGGTCATCATCTAATTATGGATCCTTAAAATCCATCTTGTCAAATAATGGACTGAATCAAGAGGTATACTGGTCCTCTAGAAAATTGATCTGTAGCAAAAAGTATCGGTTCAGGTCAGCCTGCGCTGACTGCGCAGGCTGACCTGGGTCGATACTTTTTTCCAGATGCATTAGGCCCCCTTTTCACAGAGCATGGCTTATTAATATTGTGATACTTATTAGTAATAGATGTTACCTCGCGTGTTTAGATCCGTGTAAAGTATTTTTGAATATTCCTACTAGATGCCATAGTATGACCTTGATTTCTGTTCATTTCTGTAGATAATGTAAAATGATAAAATAGTTTAAAACACAGACAATAAGTTCTATTTTTTCAGTTTTTTGCATGCTGTGGAATTTGTTAATAGATAATATTCAGGGAATTGTGAAGGCTAGGGAACAAAGAAACATTACATCAAGTGAAAATTTATTTAAAGAAAAAAAAAAAAGAATATAAAAGCTCTTTTTTTGATGGTCAGAATCTCAGTTTTATTTGCATTGGATGTAGCGGTATCATTTCTACAAACTTTGATGAGACAGTATTTTAGGACCTTAAACAAAGTCTACCATAAGCCAACATCATAATTATACAACAGATGTGAAATTCATGAATAGTCTTAAAAGCTCAAATAACTGAGCGTGATAAACAGCGAGGATAATTTTAGATCAACATGTCGCAAAAAGTTGATGATAATCTCAATATGAAGGTTGTGCTGATGATCAGTGTCTAAACTTGCGGGGCAGTTGGAGTAAAAACCAAGTTCAACACATATTTAAACCTTTTAGCGCTGAATCTAGATTGGATTGCTTATGCGGACAATGTAGATCAAGATCAGACTGCACAGAATGTGCAGTCTGATTTTGGATCTACACTGCCCGCTTCTTTGCAGGTTGATCAGTCATAGCTTTGAAATTGCAATTTGTGAATCCTCTGTTATGACTGATAATGTACATTTTACTAATTTAGCACTTTAAAGGTGAACACTGCAGAGCATTTGTCTTTGAGAAATTTTTCAGTTACCCTGAAAGTGCTTTTCACAACTGTAGATACATTTGTGGACAAAGTAGTTCAAGATCAGACTGCACAAAATGTACAATTTGATCTTTGATCTACACTGTCCACTTTGCTGAAACACTACAGACAAAACCAACTTCTAAATTGCAGTTATCTCGGCCTTACTCTTAGTTAATTCTACACTTAAAATGTCGGCGGAGTTTATTCGGCGCTTCAAGGGTTATAACACCTGCAATATTTCTCACAAGTGGTGTTGTGAATGGTTACGCTCCGGGAAAAACGTCCAAGATGTGCATGTGATAGGTTAATGTTTACTTTCTTTGTGTTTTATATAGAAGTTACTTGATGTTGTATAGAAAGCGAAAATGTATTTTACATTTTTAAACAGATTATTTGTAAATTGTAGAGGAATTTTTTTTTTTTTTATTTTGGACATGTCGGTTTGAAGAAGAATTAAAAAAACTTATGAATTAAACGGAACACTTAACCTTCAAAGCGCCTTTCACAACTAAAGTTTCTTTTGCGGCTAGCATAGATCAAGATCAGACTGCACAGAATGAGCAATCTGAGCTTTGATCTATGTTGGCCACCTTGCAGAGACAGTCTAGATAAAATGACCTTGACATTGTACTTATGTAGGTCCTATTCCTAGATTTAGAATCTCTGTTGGGGTTTTTTGGACGCTCTAAGAGTTAGGAGGTTCTATTATTGAGAAATTGTGGAAAAGATCTAAAGGTTTTAACTGAATTTAAGTTCATTTGAGGAAAGAGATATAATGCTTGTTCTGAGTATTTTCTGAATTTGGTTACTATGCTTTCCATTGCCTTTTTTTGGATGGTCATCAAAGTGTATAAATAGATTTGAAAGATACAAAAAAAAAATTTTGTTCTTTGTTTTACTGATTATTTTTTTCTTTTCGTACTGCAGTAGCCATAAGTTGTTTAATCATGTACCACACAATCCCAAATTTTAACGGCCCAGGACAGGAATATTTTAGAAAACATTGTGAGAAAAGAAGAAAATGCTGGTAACCAGCATTTTCTCCTTTTCTCACATTGTTTTCTACCTTTGTCATGATCATATCCCATGATTTGGACCACTTTTGATTTGTTGGGTGGAAATGCTTGTAATATGGACTAGTTTAAATTTTTGTCATGTTGTAAAGAGTTTAACTTTTTGCTAAACAAAAAAATTTTGGACTCGATCAAATTGAGAGCAAATGTAGACAACAGAATAAATGTAGCTCAAATGATGATTTCTGTCTTTGATAGGGAAGAAAACATTGTGGGAAAAGGAGAAAATGCTGGTTACCAGCATTTTCTTCTTTTCCCACAATGTTTTCAAAAGCTTTCTTCCGGATCATTAAAACTCGGGATTATGTGGTTAAGATTTACACGAACATGGTAATACCATTCAGCTATTTGTAAATACCTAGAATTGTTCATTTTTTTTTTTTGGTCAGTGGATAATATCATACAGAAGAGAGCTTTGGAATGAACTCCGTTTGTTTTTGATCATTTGTAGAGCTGTTTGTGTGGACTGAGAGATTGGTGGTAGATAAAATGTGAGAGGCTGGATGTGAGAGTGTCTTCTGATCCTGTTAGTCTTCAAACAAACTTGGAACTGTCAGCTAAGGAGTCCTACATGGCTCAGTGGTAAAGTGTAGGAATCGCAACCTGGAGGGTGAGGATTGTTCACGGGAGGGTCCTTGGGCAAGACACTTCAGAGCCCAGGAGTCCTGCGCGGCTCAGTGGTAAAGCAAAGGACTCGCAACCTGGAGGCCACAGGTTCGAGCCTTGCTGGAAGCACTGGGTTTTTCGCTGAAAGATCCTTGGGCAAGACACTTTAGAGCCCCTGCCTAGTACTGGTGAAACCCAGGGCATACCTGAATTAGTGACCTTTTTGCTTGTGATATTGACGGAAAAAATGTTACAAGCAGGGTAAAAAAAAACGCAGAAGTGCACAAAATGCGCAGTCTGATTTTGATTCACCCAGTCTGCTTTGCTTGGAAATGTGTGTTGGGGCTTTAAAGGTTTCTTGTTTGTTTGAACCAGTCATTTGATCAGGAGCGTTTGTTACATGAGTAAGCTTTTAACGATCCTTGTACATTCCTGTGTAGATACTAGAGAGTTTCCGTCGGAAACTTTTTCCGTGTGTTTTGTTTGTTTGTTTACCTCAAGAAGTTTTGTATGGAACATAATTATTCATGTATCAGGCTCATATTTCACCCACACAGTTAGCATTCACTTGTTTTTGAATTCACTGAGAATCTCGAGGAACTGTAGATATTGAAATGAATCAAGTTCTGAATTGATTTGCCATAATATTTTTGAAAACAAGTAGTACGGTGGCACTGTGTGGCTTCTGTAGATTAAGGTAATTTATCCGCAATTATCGAGTAGAAATATCAAAAGATTCATGGAAAGTTGTAAACTACAATAAGACTAAGTAGTAACATAAGGAAGGAAGGAAAACATAATTTGTGTCAACCATAAAATAAGTTTCCCTTCTTGTCGCTGAAATGCACGGACTTATTTGAAAGCTTAGAGATTTTGCACCAAAAAAAAAAAAATGTTCAGTAGCTTAAAATGTACATATCTGCCTGTTATATTGCTGTAAAATTTTAATAAGACTAAAATTATTATTTTAAACTTTAACACTATAGTTGAAAAAAATTCTGAAAGAAAAAAAAAAAGCAGTTTGTGCTAACATACCTCATTATTTGCATACACATAAATGTCTAACTCTGGTGTGTTCAGATGTAATTAAAAATATTGTAACTAAATATTAAATATGTTTGAAGTTTGCGTATCCTATAGCCCATCAGAAAATATAAATAATATGCTAAATACCTCAGCCCCACCCCCTTTGAATTTTAAACGGGGGAGAGGGAACGGAAGCTTTGTGCAGTTTTAAGTGGGAACAAAGGCAATATTGAAGTTCGTTCAAAGGTATGTAGATATTTAAAAAGAAGCTGGCAGAAACTGCGTCTGCAGACAGTGTAGATCCAAGATCAGACTGCACAGAATCTGCAGTCTGATCTTGGATCTACACTGTCTGTTATTTGGCAAGAAATTCAAACAGAAATATCTTCAAAAACAATTTTTTTCTTTTGTACGCAGTGAGAAAGTGTACTTATACACTACGAGTGATTTTGAGGGTACATGTATATTCTAGAATCGGTCTTTGTCAAAGCTTGTAGTATATAAACAGATCTTATTGTATCTAATATGATTATGCAAGTATCAAATGTAAAGGAGAATATTACTTGGAAATCTTTGTATCAATAACCATAGTAAACACTCACTCTTTACCACACAATCCCGAGTTTTAAGGACCCGGAGAAAGAGACCTTTTGAAAACATTGTGGGAAAAGGAGAAAATCCTTTTCCCACAATGTTTTCTGTCTTTTTACAGGCGAATCTCAGCATATGACATATCTAATTTGTCGTCTGCAAATGCTTTCAATTTGGACGTGTTTAAAATGGTGTTATGTGGTAAAGGGTGTATTGTTAACTTTACTCTTTGGTGAACTGTGTAACTGACAACCTTCAGAGCCATGAGAAATGACAAAATTTTCACTAGTTTTACAGAACTTCAGTGTACACGTGTACACATATTTTGTCACAAATTATTGACATGGCTATGCACATTTTACGTCTTGCTGAATTTATCTGAACAAAATGTTGAGGACAATATGGCTGTTTAAATCCTAAAACTTGTATCACATTTTTTTTTTTTTTGTAGTTGCTTAACCCTTTACAGCACAATGACGCCATTTGACGCCCCTGGGAAAAAAAGCCTTTTGAAAACATTGTGGGAAAAGGAGAAAATGCTGGTAACCAGCATTTTCTCCTTTTCCCACAATGTTTTCTACCCTATCAAAAAAAAAAATTGCGCCATTTTAGCCAAATTAAAATTGTCGTCTGCAAATGCTTTCAGTTTAGAGAAGGCTAAAATTTTGTCGTCTGGTAAAGGGTTAAATCAGCACGTGCATTATTTAGCAGCAGATCTTACCCTTGTTATCTTGATTTCAAGGTTTGTGTGTGACTAAAATACTAATTCAACCATCTTCCTGTTACGTTCACCCATATAAAAAACACAGAACAAGTATGTATAGTACACAGACCAACCTGGTATTAAAAGACGAAAAAAAAAAGTTCAGTTTTGCATTGATTTAGAAATAAATCCAATTCATTGGTTAGTAAAGATCATGTGACATGCAAAAGGTCAAGGTCACCGTGAGCTGCTTTCTGAAATGACCGTATTGTGTGGATGAAAATGGACATTATGGACTCAACGGATATAAACAGACTCACTCTACAATATGTTTAGAAAGCTTTTCACCAACCGTGACATGATTTTGGCAAAGGTTGATCCTTAGTCGGATTAGCGCGACTGAAGGAGCTTTTTGCAGACAGTGTAGATCAAGATCAGACTGCACAGTACGTGCAGTCTGATCTTGGATCTACACTTTCTGATAAGGAGATTTTTTTTTTCCATAAAAATAACTTTGAAATAACATTATTCAGCGATTTACTATCAACTGAAAAGTTTGGTTTCATGTAACTTATTTAGCATTTTAAGGGTAAATTATGAAAAACTTCATGAAATTCGGATTAAAATCAACAGAGAAACACTAATGAATATCAAAGGTAAACAGTGCCCTAAATTCCTCATAAGCACTTTTTTTTAAATTATTTTTTCTTTTCATTTTTTTTTTTTCAGTTCTGAATACAGCCCTTGAAATCATGCCCTTTTGTTCTCCTGTATCATTGGTATTGTAGTTTTATTTTCAAAATACATGTAGATAATAAAATTTTTTTGGTGTTGGGATTTTTTTTTAAAGTAGGAAACAGAAAGAATTTTATCAGATTAGACGTTTTAGGAGATTCAGTATACGGTAGCTTTTTATGAAGGACATGGACCGATTCTTTTGTTATTCTTGTGCCACTCTAAAATCCAACTTATGTGTAAATAGACAGGTCTTTGGTGCGCACTTCAGTGTGGTTTCAAAATGTTTCATGTCGCTGTATCAAACAATTGTAATAATTGAAGAATATTGAACTGCAGCAAATTTTTTGTCTGGCTCAGATTTAAACCAGTGTTCATTGTCACTTTTAGAATATTGTTTAACCCATTGGCTGCTAAGCGTGACTCGAGGGCGTTTTGCGGACAGTTTAGATCAAGATCAGACTGCACAGAACGTGCAGTCTGATCTTGGATCTACACTGTCCGATAAGGAGATATCTTTTCCCCCAAAATACCTTTCAGATAGCAAGATTTTGGTCTTTACTTTTGGCTTAAAAGTTTCATTTGACTTACTTAGCAGGATAAGGGTTATTTCTAAATTCTGAGACTAGCCAACTGATTGGCTGAGATGTTTCATTTCAGCCAATCAGATGCCTAAATTTGGAATTAAGAATTAGATTTGATTTAGAATGGTTTGGTGGAAATGATCTTGTTATTGTTCACAGAAGAAAAATTATGTGTTGGGCATTTTTGTCAATATGAAAAAAAAAAAATTTTATGTCCTTACAGGTCTGTGTTTTTAAACACATGCAAAGATGAAGAAAAAAAAAATTGCCAAGTTTTTTAAACCTTGCGTGTCTTTTTTTTTATGGCGGAAAAGTATTGATTTACACAAGAAATTTAGTTCAACAGGAAAATGCTTTTTTCACACCGAGTTTTCATATATATACGCAAATCGTTCAATCACCTTTGGGATCGGTTATTAGATCATTGGCTTAAACAGGTTAAATTTTTATCGATCTCTTTAATAATTGCACAAAGTTATATTGAAAAAAAACATACTCATAATAAACTAAGTTTTGAGCAACAACAAAAGTTGTTTTACAATGTATTTGATAATCTTTGTGCCTGCTAAATGTAAGGTAAGAACTTCAGTACATGATGCAGAATATTTTTGTCATCAATGAATGATTTAATTATTTAACCCTTAGGCTGCTAAGCGAGACTCACTGACCTTTTGCGAACAGTGTAGATCCAAGATCAGACTGCACAGAATGTGCAGTCTGATCTTGGATCTACACCGTTCGGTATGGAGATACCTTTGCAAAAAAAAATACATGTGAAATAGGGAAATTTGGGTTTATACTATCTGTTTAAAAGTTTCCTTAATTTAGCAAGATAAGGGTCAGGATAAGGAAATGGTGAATTAACTTTTTGTGATTGTGAAGAAAAATACAGTGTTCAAATATTTTTTTGAAAAGTAAAAAAAATAGCAGAAAAAACAGATTATCTGTTTGTAAATCAGGTGGTTATAACTACTTGGATTTTTACCTTAAAATTATAGAGAACCACATTACCATGATGGTGAATTTTTGCCTTAATTAGCTTTTTTTACTGACTTAGATATTTCAATAACGTTCAAGTAACATTGTTTATTTACAAAAAAAAAATATTTGGGCATAGGACAAATAACCTGACACCGAGTTGTTGCTTTGACCTTAGTTTATTTTGTGTATGAAAATAAAGTATATGTTTATATTCGCATTCTCTCACAGACTTGTATGTATACTCATGATTTTTTAGACAAATAAAAACCAATAAAAATGGAGAAGAAAGGGTTTGGTTCTTTGTAAAACCTCCCAAAATGTATACAAGAATTATTGTTTGTTTTGGTGTGAGATTAAAATATCATTTTACTGTATGAACACCAAAATTGATATTTTCAAGAGTTGGAAAGCTGTGAGTGAAAATAACAGACTAACTGCTCCCCATGACTTCCCTTAAATCTTTATCAAAGTATTCAGAGTTTCAATGGCCAAAAAGAAACGAAAATTATCGAAAACATTGTGGGAGAGTGACAAAATGCTGGTAACCAGCATTTTCTCATTTTCTCACAATGTTTTCAACCCTTTAGATGATAAATCCCTTCATTTGATTCACACCTAATTTGTTGTGTCCAAATGCTGCCAAATTGGACAAGACTAAAATGTTGTATGGTACAAAGACCAGTGTATTTCCACAGGGAAAAAAGGAATCTCATTGGAAACGCCATAATTATGACGACATTTTTGTGACGTCACCTCGAAATGGCGTGCAAAACACGAAAAGGGGCCTTCGGACTTATGCGTAAAAGTATGTCGTCCCAGATCAGCCTGTGCAGTCTGTGACTAATCCGAGACGACACTTCCCGTTTTTGTGCGATTTTCTATTTCACGAAAGTCTACTGTATGTCAAAATCTTCTGTAGTCGTAAAGTGCTGTCCCGGATTAGCCTGCGCGGATTGCGCAGGCTGATCCGGGACAACACTTTACGCAATTATCCGAAAGCCCCTTTTCGTATGTTGCACGCCAAATTGTCTTGCCCACCAAAACTCCCACATAAATCCAGCCCTTCGAGTGAGGATCCAGCCCGGGGCCCGTATTTAGCTTTTGAATCTCGAACCTTTGCCAATAAGTCACGCAGGAATCCATCCCCTCGAAGTATCTTGAAAACGTGATGCTATTCATTTACTCTAGTAGACGACAAAAATTTAGGACACATCCATATTGGAAGCATATGCAGACGACAGTTTCAGTATGATAGACTGGGATTCATTTTTTGAAGGATAGAAAATCACCATTTTCTCCTTTTCCCACAATGTTTTCGAAATCTTGTCTCCGGGTCGTTAAAACAATGCGTTGTTTGGCCAGGGGATAAATCGGGAGGGTTTTTTTGTTGTTGTTGTTGTTTCCTTTTCTAAAGCCTTGAATAAATTAAACAGCTCCTACATGATGCATTCATTATACAATATTTATGTTCCTCGATTTAGTTATTTTACGACTTTTCTTTGCAAAGGAGAGTCGCCAAAATCTTTACCAAACCATAAAGAATTTTGGACTTTCCCAAATCCAAAGCATTTGCAGACGACAAAATTTAATGAAGTGTGGCAAAAACAGTGGAAATTATTTTGAAAGGATAGAAAACATTGTCACAATTTTTCGGCTTCGCTGAATGTGCTGGCCTTTGACCTGCTTTTTGGTGCTGATAGAAAATGAATGAATAGAAATTTGTGATTGGTCAAAAATGTTGACAAGTTTATTTTTTTAAGGGCCTTTGCCTATTGGTCGGCAAATTTACGCCATCTTGTTTAACCCTTTCCCAAACAAGCCCTGGTTTTCACGTGTCTGCAGTACAAGTCTTTTGAAAACACTGTGGGAAAAGGAGAAATTGCTCGTAACGAGCAATTTCTCCTTTTCCCCACAGTGTTTTCTACTTGTTTTGAGACCTTTCTGCCATTTTCATCAAATTTAAAATTGTCGTCTGCAAACCCTTTCAATTTGGACTATTGTCCAAAATTTGTCGTTTGGGAAAGGGTTAAAGATATTTCTTATTACTACTATGAATTCATTGCAATCAATTGTATTCGAAACGGACTTGCCTAATTTGTCGTCTTGTTCTGGATTTAGGAATGAACAATTTTAGTGCTTTCAATTAAATAATAATTTGCGCCATGCTCTGGCAAAAGGAGGCTTAATGCATCTCTGTGATGCATGATACCAAGCAAGTCATCACATAATTATGGATCCATAATAGCCACTGTTTTTAATATCGACTTAAATCATGAGGTAGACTGGTCCTTTGACATGCGGATCTTTGACCAAAAGCAAAAAGTTTCGGTTCAGGTCAGCCTGCGCGGACTTCGCAGGCTGACCTGAATCGATACTTTTTGGAAATGCATTAAGCGCCCTCTTCACAGAGCATGGCTCACATATAACGAATATTTTGGGAAAGACAAAGATAGCGTAATCAATAGCCAATGAAAGCCAATCTATTTTTAGCCATGACTTTGTAAATTTCGAAATCCAATACTGATCGGATATAAAACGTGTTGCGCCTTAACCACCGTACAAAATTCAAACAATTCAAACGAGAAATCGTGCTATTTACGTATTTTTATTTCTAATTCTGCTAAAATCTGATGATCAGATCTTGCAGTCCAACCAGTGAAATATCGGCGAATTCCCAGCTCAACAGGCGCATCAGCGACAGCCTTTCCGGCGGGTCTTCATCCCCCAGAATCTGGGCCGATACAACCAATAAGGACTCGAACCTTACGCCCGAGGGGACTTCGCCGAAATTCGACAACTTTGAGAATTGTTCTGCGAAAGGGAAGGAATCGAATTTCAAGAAAAATGAAGTCGGAGAGAAAGAAAGGTAGGCAGACTTTTTCACTAGGCCGCCAACACACGAAAGTTGACTTTCTCCACCCCCCTCCCCGTTCTTAACTATACCAGAAAAATGCAGACTGGTCCAAACTGAGAGTGTTTTTGCATACGACAATTTTTAAATGTCGTTCAATGATGAAATTTGTCTTTAATAGGGTAGGAAACATTGTAGGAAATGGAGAAAATGCTGGTTACCAGCATTTTCTCCTTTTCCCACAATGTTTTTAAAAGCCTTCTCTCCCAGGGTCGTTAAAACTCGGGATTATTTGGTAAAGGGTTAAAGTAGATTTCAAATGCCATAAAAGATGAATTGGGTATGAAATCGGCATCAGGTTGCGGATGGTGTAGATCCTAGATCAGACTGCACAGAACGATGGTGTAGATCCAAGATCAGACTGCACGTTCTGTGCAGTCTGATCTTGGTCTACACCATCCGAAAAAGCTATTTAAGTCGTCATTATCAGTGAAAGAGTTCTATAAGACTGATGGACAAATTTTGTTGTTCAAGGTATTTTGTATTGCGCAATATATCTACCTCATGTATTAGTTATGAACCGTGCAAATATCACATAGATTACATAGTTAAATGAACGTTGAAAGGATCGAGTAGATAGAGATCAGACTGAACAGATGTATAGGCTGATCTTCCACCACGACCTTGCAGTCTAATCTAACCCTTTACCACACAATCGCGAGTTTTAACGACCTTGAAAAAGAAGGCGTTTGAAAACAGGGGAAAAGGAAATGCTGGCCACTAGCATTTTCTCCTTTTCCCTGATTTTTTTTTTTCACTTTTACAGGCAAACTCCATCAATTGAATGAGGTTTGATTTGTAGTCTGCAAAAGCTTTCAATATGGAAGAATCTAAAATGTTGTTGATTGGTAAAGAGCTTTATCTACACGCTTTGACAAGGGTGGTTTTGACTGTTGTCTGATTTATCAATTCTTTCGAAATTCACCTTAAAATAGCTTTTACAATACCAGGTAACAAATACCGCAGTTTTAAACAAAAGGTTCAACCCACTGGCTGATAAGCGCGACTCGCTGACCTTTGGCGGACAGTGTAGATCAGGATCAGACTGCACAGAACGTGCAGTCTGATCTTGGATCTACACTGTCTGGTCAGGATATATCTTTCCCAAAAAATACCTTTTTTAAATAAGAAAATCTTGTTGGTTTTTTCTTTCCCCCGTTTGCTTTAAAGTTTCATTTCAATTATATCGGTATAAAGGTGAAGGCATAAACGAAAGTTCTTCTCGTAGAAAAGGCGATTAAAATATTCGAGAAAAATAAACGACAACTTGTAATAAATAATACTTTAATATTTTTAAATAATAGAATTTTATTCTGATCTACAACAAAATTTTCCTTTTCAGTGTTGAGAATTCGACAGACAAACCTGCTGGAAAAGGAGACGGTCTGGTAAGTTCATGGTCTGTAATCTTTGGGCTGATAAACTCGAATCATTGCGTACTTGTGGACAGTGTAGATCAAGATCAGACAGCACAGAAAGTACATTCTGGGTTCATATTCACCAACCATCCTTTAGAACGTTCTTATTCTTCTTCTCCTAGCTCCGTATTCACCAACCTTTCTTAACCCTTTCCCAAACAAGCCCTGGTTTTCACGTGTCTGCAATACAAGTCTTTTGAAAACACTGTGGGAAAAGGAGAAATTGCTCGTAACCAGCAATTTCTCCTTTTCCCACAGTGTTTTCTACCCTTTTTGAGACCTTTCTGCCATTTTCATCAAATTTAAAATTGTCGTCTGCAAACTCTTTCAATTTGGACCAGTCCAAAATTTGTCGTCTGGGAAAGGGTTAAGAAAATTCTTTGTCTTATTTTCCAAGATTTTCTTGATTTGAAAGTAACACAAGTTCTGATTGGCTAAACCATTTGGATAGTAACGATGACAGGGATCATACAGAAATAAATGTTTATTTCAGGTTTCCATTTTCTCTAACAATCGACGAAATCCTGAGTTACACCGGTCCTTTGACATGCAGAAAATGGACCAAAAGCAAACAGTTTCTACCCAGGTCAGTGCAAGCAGGCTGACCTGGGTGGATACTTTTTGCAGACACATTAAGCCCCCTTTTGCCAGAGCGTGGCTCAAATGTTTATTGGAGGTTTCCTGTGCGACAATGTTAAAACCGTAATGTTTTTTACAGGACGGATAGCCGGGTGCAGTGGATAGTTTCGATGACATCTATCTTGCAGAATTAAATCTTTACTGGAGGTTTCTTACACAAGAAAGTTAAGACCATGTTTATTTACAGGAAGGATGGCCGGGTGCAGTGGATAGTTTCGATGACATGAACCTTAAAGATGAACTTCTGAGAGGAATTTACGCATTCGGATTTGAGAAGCCGTCTATCATACAGCAGAAGGCGATCGTTCCATGTATCAAAGGTACTTACTAAGTCAGACTTTTTTGGCTTTCTTTTCCACTGATAGTCTAATATGAGAAACAAGACATACAAAATTATATGTGTATATGGCACCTGTCTCGGACTTTACACAAATAATTGAGCCATGCCCCGTGAAAAGATGGCTTCATGCATCTGGAAAATGTTTCGACCCATGTCAGCCTGCGCAGTCCGCGCAGGCTGACATGGGTCGAAATATTTTGCTATTTGTAAATTGTCTACGTGGTGAAGGACCATTCTGCCTCAAGATACAGTCGATTGTAGAACTAAATGGATTTTATGGATCCATAATTATGTGATGACTTGCTTGGTATAATGTATCACAGAGATGCTAGTGCTAATTTTAAATTGATATATTAACTCTTTACCACACAATCTCGACTTTTAACGACCCTGAGGAAGAAACCTTTGGAAAACATTGTGGGAAAAGGAGAAAGTACTGGTAACCAGCATTTTCTTCTTTTCCAACATTGTTTTCTACCATATCAAAGGCAAAGTTCCTCATTTGAGTCACATTTAAGTTGCCGTCTCCAAGTGCTCTCAACTTGGAATGGTCTAGATTTTCTTCGTGTGGTAAAGAGTTAAACTTCACGATTTACGATCTGTCCCAGTCAATCAGATGATTAGTTTAAAAAATTTAGATTAGGAATTAAATAAAGATGTTGGGAGAATTGACTTGGATTCACCAGAGTGTTTCCGATCAGCTGGTATGGTTTCTATAGAGTCAATATATGGTACGAGTGGTTGCTTGTTTGAACACTGGCATGCTAAACGAGAGGGAGGCAGGACGGAGAGACAGACAGATGAAGCTATATTGAAATAGATATGAGGTATGCTCTGCGAAAAGGGGGTTTAATGCATCTGCAGAAAGTATAGAACCAGGTCAGACTGCGCAGGCTGACTTTGGTCGACACTTTTTGCCATGGTCAATTTTCTGCATTTGACACGACACGTGTACCTCATGTTTCAATTGTTTGGTAGCCGATATAGATTTTATGGATCCATAATTTTGTGATAACTTGTTCGGTATCATCGACCCAGGTCAGCCTGCTTGGACTGCGCAGCCTGACTTGGGTCGAAACGTTTTGCTATCGGTCAGTTCTTTGCATTTTAACCCTTTCCCAAACAAGCCCTGGTTTTCACGTGTCTGCAGTACAAGTTTTTTGAAAACACTGTGGGAAAAGGAGAAATTACTCATAACGAGCAATTTCTCCTTTTCCCACAGTGTTTTCTACCCTTCTGGAGAACTTTCTGCCATTTTCATCGAATTTAAAATTGTCGTCTGCAAACTCTTTCAATTTGGACCAGTCCAAAATTTGTCGTTTGGGAAAGAGTTAAAGGGCCAGTGCACCTCTTGTTTCAGTTGTTCGGTTGCCGAAATGGATTTTATAGATCTATAATTATGTAATGACTAGCTGGGTATGGTGCATAACGGGATGCATTAAACCCCCTTTGCCAGAACATGGCTCATATTTGTGCGACGAACTTGTAAAAGAAGCCGTTTTTCTATAATCTAAAACCAATGAATTTTACATGTACAACAGGAAATTCATTACACAAAAGCAGTGGTAAGATACAGAAATGCACTGAAGGTCGGGATGATTTATAGGCTGTGTCTAGTTCAGAAAAGGAATTAGTCTAGACAAGTTTCTTTGATTAACTTTTAAACTTGGTTGTACAACGATAATGGTTTTGCGGGCAGTGTAGATCAAGATCATACTGCACAGCATCTGCAGCCTGATCTTGGATCTACACTGTCCGATGCAGTGAATTTTCATTCCAGCAAAAAGAACTTTAACCCCTATCCTACTAAATGAAAAAAAAGAAACTTCCAAGCCGATGGTAAATACCCAAATTTTCACGATTTCAACTACATTTTGGGAGAAAAGATATCTCCTTATCGGACAGTGTAGAACCAAGATCAGACTGCACGTTTTGTGCAGTCTGATCTTGATCTACGCTGTCCGCAAAAGGTCAGCGAGTCGCTGAAATTTTGTGTTCGCACGATTGGCTCGAAATCCCCATTTTGTTTATTAACCTTTTTACCACACAATCCCGAGTTTAAACGAACCAGATGTACAAGGCATTTCGAAACCTTGTGGCAAAAAATGAAATGTCGGTAACCGGTATTTTCTCCGTTTACCACAATGTTTTCTATCCTATCAGAAACAAATTTCATCATTTTAGAAATATCTAATTTGTCGTCTGCAAATGCTTTCAATTTGGACCAGTCTAAAAGTTTTGTCGTTTGGTAAATATTAATTATTTGGCAAGCTAAAGGCGATATACTGCACAGTCCATTTTCTTCGTTATGTGATCGCTATTCAAGTGAGAGAGACTGTGCTACTGTAATTTAACGAAACTGAATATGTAGAGATTTACTACCAGAAACAATAAGGAATTTGGCATCAAGACATTCTTCATTTTGTGCATGAAATGTAACAAAGAGTAGTTCTAAGATTACTTGACTATGGCAATAGATCAAGAGAAAAAAAAATCTTGATTTTCCGTTCGAAACAGGGTATGACGTCATCGCCCAGGCTCAGTCAGGCACCGGAAAGACGGCGACGTTTTCCACTGCAGTCCTCCAACGTATCGACACCGAACACGGACAGTGCCAGGCCCTTATTCTGGCCCCAACAAGGGAACTAGCTCAACAGTCGTACCGCCATGTCCTCGCTCTGGGAGATTACATGCGCGCGGAGGTGGTGTCCCTTGTTGGTGGGCGGAACGTCGGTGATGACGTCAGAAAAATCCGTGGTGGTAAAGTTCACGTGGTTGTTGGAACGCCGGGTCGTGTGTATCACATGATCAACCAAGGGATACTGGGTAAGCTACACTCCTCGGTAACCTAGGTACAATTAATTTTGTTTAGTATTGTGTTACGGGAGATCACTCCTTCCTTACGGCACACCTTCTTCCGATATAAAATCAGTACCTGACAACTGCGTTAGGGAGAATTCTCTTTAGCTCAGGGGTTAGTGTATTGGACTTTTAAACATGGATAATCGAGGAAATTTGCCGCACGGGTTCGAATCCCAGCCGGAGCGGTTTATGTTTGAGCTATGCATTAGTAACGAACTTTCATGTTCGTAAGAATTGTCACAAAGAGAAGATTGTCTAATTTGCTCTACTATTTACCAAACGACAAAATTTTGGACGATCATGAGGAATAAACATTTTGAAACATTATGGAAACGAGCATTTTGTCTTTTTTCTCCACATTTTTTTCTGCCGTTTCAAAGACACATCCCTTCATCTGAGCCGTGTTTTTTTTTTTTCATATCGTTGATTGCACGAGCCGATTACGGTATCCTAGTTGGAAACGTACACGGATTGAAACCCAGGGGTCGCTGGTTCCATTCCAAGCTCTGCTAAATTCTCTCTGGGAATTGCTGATAGTCAGTGCGACAGACTTCATTCTTCTCTCCCAGCATGATTTTTTTTCGAAGATGTATGGTTGGGAAAAGAGCAAGTGGCTTGGGAAGAATGTGGTGCAAAGTATTTGTTAGAAAAACTACATTAAAGTATGGATAGGTGCGCTGGTCGCCCTGATATAACTGAAATAATGTTGAAAACGGCGTTTAACACCAAACAAACAAACTAGGTGACCCGAAAATGCTTTCGATAACGCATTTATGCATCTCTGTAACTTTCTCACGTAAGTACAAGAAGACACACGTCAAATTTGTCACACTCTACACACATAATTTACGCAACATTTAGGAAAATGTCATAACATTATTCTGTTTTATTTATAGATCCACGCCATATCAAGATGTTCGTCCTGGACGAGGCCGACGAATTACTGTCACGTGGTTTCAAGGATGCGATTTACGACATATTCAGACTCATGCCGGAGGACGTTCAGGTACGTTAGACACGTCAATGACGTCATAACCGTCATGGCTTGACACGTGATTTATAGGAAAGTCGGTCAGACCACAACGTTAACGTTCTCTAGGAATTTTTTCCCTTTTATGTTTTTAAACCCGTAGTTGCTTCTGCGGCCAGTGTAGGTCAAGATCAGGCTGCACAGAACGTGCAGTCTGACCTTTGATCAACACTGCCCGTTTTGCTGTGACATCCAGGACAAATATCACCTTAATTTTGCACATATCTGGCTCTTATTTCTTCATTAAAAATGTTTGTTGGGTTTCTGGTCACTCGTCACACTAAGGGTTAACAAATGGGGAAAAAGGCAAAGAAATTTTAAAAAAAATGTCTAAGGGTAGCAACTGCGTCAATAAAAGCCTTGTAAAAAGAATTTTAAATTGAGCCATGCTCTTGCACAAGGGGGCTTAATGCATCTCCGTGATGCATAATACAAAGCAAGTAGTCATTTTATCATGGATCCATAAAATCAATTGTATAGAACAACTGTCTAAATCATGAGGTAAACTGGTCCTTTGACATACAGAAAATTGACCAGTAGAGAAAAGTTTTGGCCCAGGTCAGGCCTGCGCGGCCTGCGCACGCTGACCTGGGTCAATACTTTTCGCAGATGTATTAAGCCCCCCTTTCACAGAGCCGTCTCAAAAATTGAATGATAATTTGGGGTCGAAATTAGCAGGGATCGCATACATATATACATATAGATCTATGTGGAAAATCGGGAAAAAATACAGGCCTGTGTGTCCGATCTCGCTGTTCAACAACCATTCTAAATTAGAACCTAATTCTTAATTCTAGCTCAAGCCATCTGATCCGTCACGGCCAACCAGATTATTGGCTTTTGATATTAACCCCTTAACCCATTACCACACAATCCCGACTTTTAACGACCCTGAGAAAGAAGCCTTTTGAAAACATTGTGGGAAAAGGAGAAAATGCTGGTAACCAGCATTTTCTCCTTTTTCCACGATGTTTTCTGCTCTATCCAATACATAAATTACTATTTAAGCTACACTTAATTTGTCGTCTGCAAATGCTTTCAATTTGGCCCAGTCTAAAATTTTGTCGTTTGGTAAAGGGTTAACCAAATAATTCTGCGTTTTACAACATTAGAGAAAACAGAATTTTGAAAATTGTGGAAAAAAAAAAGGAGAAATACTATAGTGACCAGTATTTTCTCCTTTTCCCACAACATATTTTCACCCCTTTCAAAGTACAAATCCCATCTTTTGAGTCACACTTTATTTGTCGTCTGCAAAAACTTTCAATTTTGACAGGTCTAAATCTTTGCTGCAACCATTCTGAATTCTTTACCACACGACAAAATTTTAACCCTGTCCAAATTGAAAGCATTTGCAGACAACAATTTCATTGTGGGTCAACTGATGAAGTTTCTCTTCTATAAAGTATAAAATATTGTGGGAAAGGAGAAAATGCTGGTTACCAGCATTTTCTCCTTTTCCCACAATATTTTCAAAGCCTTCTCTTTTAAGGTCGTGAAAACTCGGGATTGTGTGGTACCAGCATTTTTCTCCTTTTCCCACAATATTTTCAAAAGCCTTCTCTTTTAAGGTCGTGAAAACTCGTGATTGTGTGGTAAACAGTTAAGAATATTCTTCGTCACCTGTTCAGTTTCTAAATCTAGAATTAGACTTAGAAATTAAATCAAGAAATTAAGAATGGCTGGTGAATACAGTCCCACGTTCGTGAGCTTAATGCCTCAGTGCGCATATTCGCTTCTAAATTCGTTTGCATTTTATTCGTTTGCATATTTGATTTAATTCAGACGTAATGTATATCAGCCATGCTCTGGCAAAAGGGGGTTTAATGCACATCCGTGATGAATTATACCAAACAAGTCATCACATAATTTTGGATCCATAAAATCCATTTTCTGCAACGAATGACAGAATCCTGAGATAGAATGGTCCTTGGACATGCAGAAAATTGACCAAAAGCAAAAAGTTTCGGCCCAGGTCAGCCTGCGCGGACTGCGCAGGCTGACCTGGCCGATACTTTTTTTGCAGATGCATTAAACCCCCTTTTCCTAGGGCATTGCCCATTTCCTTTTTGTATCACCTATCCTTAACCCTTTCCCAAACGACAAATTTTGGACTGGTCCAAATTGAAAGAGTTTGCAGACGACAATTTTAAATTCGATGAAAATGGCAGAAAGTTATCAAAAAGGGTAGAAAACACTGTGGGAAAAGGAGAAATTGCTCGTTACGAGCAATTTCTCCTTTTCCCACAGTGTTTTCAAAAGACTTGTACTGCAGACACGTGAAAACCAGGGCTTGTTTGGGAAAGGGTTAAACACTTTTAGCCTGGAAAGAATATTGTGCGGAGTACTGGTAAAAGAAACTCCAGTAAAGCATGGATAGGTGCACTGGCCGCCGCGATATAACTGAAATAATGTTGAAAATGGCGTTAAACACTATACAATCAACAATCAACAATGAAACACTTTTAGCGCTATAGATCGCGAAAACGGGGGCTTTTGCGGACGGCATAGATCAAGATCAGACTGCAAAGAACCAGTGCAAGCTGATTTTTTATCTGTACCGTCCATCTGTTCAGTCAAGCCTGTAAGACAGAAATATGTCTGAGTTTTTTGTGGATTGTATTTTTCAGCTGTCGAAAAAAGTCCAAATGTATATGAGCCATTCTCTGCCCAAAGGGGGCTTAATACATCTCCGTGATACATAATACAAATCAAGCCATCACATAATTATGAATCCATGATAGCTAGTTTATTTGTTTTTTTTAACCACCGACTTAATCCTTAGGTAGACTGATCTTTGAACATACAAAAAATTGACCAATAGCGAAAAGTTTCGGCCCAGGTCAGCCTGCGCGGACTGCGCAGGCTGACCTGGGTCGATACTTTTCGCAGATGCATTAAGCCCCCTTTTCACAGAGCGTGGCTCCTATATTTGGGCACTGAATCAGTCACGCACACTTCATTTGATTCTTTTGAATTAGTTGCACTGTTTGACTTGTTAAGGCATAGATCTACTGCATTGGGTGTCAGTACATTTTTTTTTTATTAACTAACGACATTCTGTTCTTTTTGCGTAATCATTATATATGAACCATGTTCTGTGAAAAGGGGGCTTAATGCATCTACAAAAGAGTATCGACCCAGGTCAGCCTGCGCAGTCCGCGTAGGCTGACCTGTCTTGAAAACTTTTTGTTTTTGGTAAGTTTTCTGCATGCCCAAGGACCATTTTTTTAACCTCAAACTGGATTTTATGGATCCATAATTATGTGATGGCTTGCTTGTTGTAATGCATCACGGAGATGCTTTAAACACCCTTTTCGCAGAGCATGGCTCATATCGTCTGCATTTACAGACGATAAAGATCTAAGATCAGACTGCACAGAACGTGTCGTTTGATCATGAAGCTTACTCTTGCTATTCCTAGTACATGTATGGACTTATTTTTATTATGTAGACCAAGAGATTGATTTTTTTTCCTCAGTGGTTATGATATTCTCCTACTCACGGTCTACCATTAAATGCATCCACTGAAAATTTCTGCTTAACCCTTAACCAAACGACAAATTTTAGACTCGTCCAAATTGAAAGCATTTGCAGACGACAAAATAAATGTGACTCAAAAATTGACATCTATATTTGTAAAGGTTAGAAAACATTGTTGGAAAAGGAGAAAATGCTGGTTACCAGCATTTTCTCCTTTTTTCCCTCAATGTTTTTAAAAGAACTCTGCCTCAGGGTCATTCAAAATACGGATTGTGTGGTAAAGGGTTAAAGATATTTCCTCGACTTCAAACTTTCCTTCAAATACACTTAACACGTGCCTTGAAGTCACGTGATGAAACTGAATTAATTCATGAAATAAGACAAGATTAATGACGACATAACCCTACATTAAGCATAACTGAGAACAAATATACATACACACCACCAAATGAGATTTAAATATGAGCCACGCTCTGGCAAAAGGGGGCTTAATGCACGTCCGTGATGCATCATATCCACTCGTCACAACTCGGCCGATTCCGTACCTACATCTAACCTCGTCTGTATAAGGGAGGCTTCCATTTTGACCTACCAATCACATGATCTTAAACATGGTGGCGCCCCTGTAGATCGCTTAGCAACGACATAAACAACCAATGTGAAGTTATTCACTTCTATCGATCTGTCGATGAAAGCTCCCAACGGAATTGATAAACCACGCTAAAAAATGAATGTACAAACTGTTTGCCGACTGAAATATTCTTAGAAAGATAACGACAGAAAATTTACTCATGTTTTCTTTTTTAAGAGGAGCCTTACAATTTCAATAACGGTAAAGGGGCGTGCTTCCGGAGATGTGCGAAATGTACCGTGTAGGTGCACATCAAGCTACGTGATACAGCCGAGGGATTTGATCACGAGATCACCCGAGGTATGCCGAATGGCATCATACCAAGCAAGTCATCACATGATCATAGATCTATGGAGTCCATTTTGTCTAACAACCGACTGTATCATGAGGTAGACTGATCCTTTGACATACAAAAAATTGACCAATAGCGAAAAGTTTCGGCCCAGGTCAGCCTGCGCGTCCTGCGCAGGCTGACCTGGGTCGATACTTTTCGCAAATGCATTATTAAGCCCCCTTTTCACAGAGCATGGCACATATGTTTTATTAACGACAAAAAGGGAACATGTACATATATGAACACTGTACCAAACATGCTATTTTATGATCTCACCAAAAATTTTGTGGTTCTTTTTTGTCAACGGGGTCCTGCGTGGCTCAGAGGTACAGCATAGGACTCCTAACCTAGAGGCTGCGGGCTGGAGCCTCACTGGGGGCACTGAGCTTTTCGTGGTAGTGTGGCCTTTTGCAAGACACCACAGAGCCCTAGCCTGGTACTGGTGAAAATCAGAACATGGATATGTGAGCTGTCGCCGTGATAAGACTAAATAATGTTGAACGCGGCGTAAAACCCAATTCATTCAGTCGATTGATCAATCATCCGGTCAATCGTTTAGTTTATAATCAATTTTCTTTTGCATATAATCTTTCAATAGTGATATACAGGCGCTCATTCCTCCTACGGAAAACACTAATAAATTACTCAAAAGAATAAAAAAATCGGCAGCCTGTATGCGTGCACACGCTGTTTGTGGTTTCATAGTTTCGAGAAGTGATTATTATGCCTGTGACTGCCTCCTTTCTCTCTCTCTCTCTCTCTCTCTCTCTCTGGTATAATCTCAACCGTTTATCATATAACAGAATTTTCGACTTGTCCAAATTAATTGTGTGGTGTAGGGTTGATGCCAAAGCTCCAGATAAGAGGAAGTGATGGTATTCTAAATCCATTATTTCTCTTCCAGACCTATGTTGTGCGTACTCATTAGAATTGTCTCGATGAGACGATTTTAATGAGTACCCATAATATAGAGTTTAGTTGAGAATAATAAATATTTTCAATTCTATAATCAAAATAAATCCCTCTGTCTGTAGCTCTGGTTAATTCAGTCCTGTTTAAGCTTTTTTTTTTTCCAGACCTGCGAAAACTATTACAAATCACACGATAGATAAAAAAGTGAACGAAAGGATAAAATCGTGTAAAATAAGATTCATTGTGTGGTTTCAGAAAAAAAACATCTCTTTTCAGTCCGTATTTTGAATCCGTTACTGTACAATCTTTCTGTAGACCCGGAATAATTCATTACACAATGATTATTCATTTAACGCTTTCCCAAACGACAAATTTTAGCCCCTTCCAAACTGAAAGCATCTGCAGACGACAGATTTGAAAGTGGTAGAAATGAACGTAAGGTTTTTTGACACGGTAGAAAACCTTGTGGGAAAAGGAGAAAATGCTGGTCACCAGCATTTTCTCCTTTTCCCACAAAGTTTTCAAAAGGCCTCTTCCTCAGGGGCGTGAAAACACGGGATTGTTTGGTAAAGGGTTAAAACAAAACGCATGGAAAATTTCAGCAGTATAATTTCATAGTTAAAACATGTATTACAATATCTATAAGATCGTTGCTAGCAAATGCCGATTTTCCAACAACATTTCCTGTCACCTTTAACTCAAGGGCGTAAAAAGATCGTTTTGTACTGTGAATGGGTTAAACTGTACCTGAAACAATTTATGAAAAATGACAGATGTACGTTTGTTACGTAGCGACGTTGATAAAATATACGTAATGTCAGATGTATGTTTCCTGCGGCGACCAAACGACAAAAACGTCATATATCGTAGTATGAAACCATTAACCCTTTCCCAAACAAGCCCTGGTTTTCACGTGTCTGCAGTACAAGTCTTTTGAAAACACTGTGGGAAAAGGAGAAATTGCTCGTAACGAGCAATTTCTCCTTTTCCCGCAGTGTTTTCTACCCTTTTTGAGAACTTTCTGCCATTTTCATCGAATTTAAAATTGTCGTCTGCAAACTCTTTCAATTTGGACTAGTCCAAAATTTGTCGTTTGGGAAAGGGTTAAAAAGTACACTGTACCGAACGGTCCCGGATTTTAACGACCCTAAGGGTGGAAGCTTTTGAAAACATTATGGGAAAAGGAGAAAATGCTGGCAACCAGCATTTTCTCCCTTTTCCCACAATGTTTTATTATCTCTCAAGGTAAAATTCTATAATGAAAGCAAGACTAAATTTGCTGTCTGCAAATGCTTTCAAAATGAAAGAGTCTGAAATTTTTCCGTGTGGTAAAGGGTTGAAGGTAAACTTTACACGTCGAATTTACATAAATGTTAACCGCTGTGTGAAATGGAACTTTTGATGCGAAACAATAAAATTTTGATTTTGTGAAAACCCAAAATTTACCCATGTCTGGATAAAAAGATATTTTAGACCTTTACCTAAAGACAAAATTTTAGGCTGGTCCAAATTGAAAGCGTTTGCAGACGACAAATTAAATATTGCTCATATGGTGTGATTTGTCTTATGTAGGATAGAAGACATTGTGAGAAAAGAAGAAAATGTTAGTTACCAGTATTGTCTCCTTCTTCCACCAAGTGTTCTAAAATTTTCTCCCTCGGGGTCATTAAAACTCGAATGTTTGCAAACGATAAAATTTTAGTCTTGTTCATATTGAAAGCATTTGCAGACGACAAATTAACCCTTTCCCAAACAAGCCCTGGTTTTCACGTGTCTGCAGTACAAGTCTTTTGAAAACACTGTGGGAAAAGGAGAAATTGCTTATAACGAGCAATTTCTCCTTTTCCCACAGTATTTTCTACCCTGTTTGAGAACTTTCTGCCATTTTCATCAAATTTAGAATTGTCGTCTGCAAACTCTTTCAATTTGGACCAGTCCAAAATTTGTCGTTTGGGAAAGGGTTAAATGCTGTTTAAATGATGTAATTTGTCTTAAAATGTGAAGAAAACATTGTTGGAAAGATTAACATTGGTGAAACATATAGATAAACCCATATCTGAGGAAAAGGATATTTTTATCGAACGACAAAATGTTAGACCGGCCCAATATCAAAGCATGTGCAGACAACAAATTAAATGTGATTTAGATAATGCAATTTGTTTTAAAATGTGAAGAAAACGTTGTGGGAAAGATTAACATTTGTAAAACATGTAGATAAATGCATACCTTACGATAGGGATTTCTGTGTTTAACCCTTTCCCAAACAAGCCCTGGTTTTCACGTGTCTGCAGTGCAAGTCTTTTGAAAACACTGTGGGAAAAGGAGAAATTGCTTGTAACAAGCAATTTCTCCTTTTCCCACAGTGTTTTCTACCCTTTTGGAGAACTCTCTGTCATTTTCATCAAATTTAAAATTGTCGTCTGCAAACTCTTTTAAATTGGACCAGTCTAAAATTTATCGTTTGGGAAAGGGTTAACTTTTTAACAGACGAGAAAAATTTTAGACTGGTCCAAAATGAAAGCATTTGCAGACGTCAAATCAAATGTCGTTCAAAAAATGCAATTTGTCTTTACAAGTGAGGAAAACATAGTGGAAAAAGGAGAAAATGCTGGTTAAAAACTTGAATATGACTGACTGTTGTCAGAATTGTATTTTTCGATTTCTCGTAAGGACTGAATTCGTATGACACAATATGCAAAGACACAACAATTTTCTTTCCTGTTCGTAATTCATTAACATAGACTATACATATAGAGCGTGCATATCTGTCTGCGTTAACTGACACTTGAACCTTTATCTTTTAACTGTTAGATAAGTTAAATAAAGATTTCCAACCGATAGAATAGTCCAAAATATTGCGATTTCAGTGTTCTTTTTTCCATTGGGAAAAAAACTCATATTATCGGACAGTGTAGATCAAAGATCAGGCTGCACGTTCTGTGCAGTCTGATCTTGATCTACACTGTCCGTTAAAGGGCATTGATGATCGTAATTAGCTGTCGTATGATCTAGTGCTATCGGCGACTGATTAAAGTTTTACGGCCACTGAAGAAGAAGGCTTTTGAAAACATTGTGGGAAAAGCAGAAAGTGCTGGTTACCAGCATTTTCTCCTTTTCCCACAGTGTTTTCTATCCCATCAAAGAAAACTTCCGCAATTTTAGGCACATTTAATTGGCTTTTGATTATGCTTTGGGTTTTGACGGAAATGAAAATTTTTCGTGTGGTAAAGGGTTTACTTATTTAGCGGGATAAGGGTTAAAGAAAGAGTGAAAGTGGACGATAGTCATGAGACAAGAACGTCTTTCCCGTGAGATACTTGAAATAGAATTACCGGCGACCACAATATTGAAGTATGATTGATTGAAAGATTATATCTGTTCGGAGCAATCAAGTCTGATCGCAGCTACTTTTAGGAAGCGTGTTGATCAACATTAGAGTGCACAAAACGTGCAGCCTGATCTCCTTTCAGAACTGCCAGACATTTGTGTAAAACAGTATTTTACAACTAATAAGTGCTATTTTCCAGGAAAAGGATTTAGGCAGCTGCCTTTCTCATATAGAGCCGAGACCCGGTAGCTCAGTTTGTAGCGTCGGTCAGGACCGGAGATCAGGGGTCGCTGGTTGGAATCCCCAGCCAGGCCCAATTTCTTTCCCGGAATTGATGAAGGCTGTTGCGAAAGGGCTCTTTCCTCTGCCAAAGCTAAGCATTGTTTCGACGATGGTTATGTGGGAAAGCAGCCAGTGACTTGGGAAAAACATTGTGCGAAGTACTGAATAAAAAAATCCAGGAAAGCATGAATAGGAGCACTTGCCACCGCGATACTACTGAAATAATGTTGTGAACGGAGTTAAAGTCCATTCAAATCAATCAATCAGATTTCTCTTACAAAACTTGTCGTGACTACCTTACATTGAATTCAAGAAGTATCGATTTGCGAAACAGGCGTGACCCAACCCTTAACCAAACGTACCCATGTTTTAACGACCCCGAGCATAAACACTTTCAGGGCTCTGTACAGGCGAAAACAGAGGCTTTTGCGAACGGCATAGATCAAGATCAGACTGCACAGAACGTGCAGTCTGATCTTGAATCTATCCCGTTCGCTTGTTTAGTCAAGCAAGTATGACAGAAATCTTTCTGAGTTTCGGCAGATTGTGTTTTCAGCCAGTCAATAGAGATCGAGTTTATACGAGTATATATGCCTGTGAAAGTTTTTTTTTTTCAGGACGTTTGAATACATCATGGGGAAAAAGGAGAACATGCAGGAAACCAGCATTTTCTCCCTTTTCCACGTCATTTTCTACCCTTTTAAAAGAGATTTTTTCATTTAAGCCATAATTATTTAATTTGTTGTCTGCAATCGATTTTAACATGGATGGTTTTAACTTGTAGAAAATTGAAAGGGTTTTTATACATATTTAATTTAACCTTTACCATTCCCGAGTTTTATCAACGTTGAGGAAAAATACTTTTGAAAACATTGTAAGAAAAGAAGAAAATGCTGGTAACCAGCATTTTCTTCTTTCCCCACAATGTCTTCTACCCTTCCACAGGCAATTTGAGTTTTAACAACCTTTAGGAAAAAGGCTTTTTGAAAACATTGTGGGAAAAGAAGAAAATGCTGGTAACCAGCATTTTCTCCCCAAAATGTCTTCTACCCTTCCAAAGGCAATTTTCAATTTTTGAGTCACGTTGAGTTTGTCGTCTGCAAATGCTTTCAAATCGGACCTGTCTACAATTTTGTCGTTCGGTAAAGAGTTAAGATGTTTGCAAACATCATAGTACAAGGAGCAAATGCAGGTAATCAGCATTTTCTTCTTTTCTCACAATGTTTTCAACCATTTCGAAGACAAATTCCATAATTTCAGCAATATTTTTAATCTTTCGTCTGCAACTGTTTTATCTCTTTACCACACAATCCCGACTTTTAACGACCCTGGTAACCAGCATTTTCTCCTTTTCCCACAATGTTTTCAACCCTTTCCAAAACAAATTTCAATTTTTCAATCACATTTATTTTGTCGTCTGCAGATGCTTTGAATTTTGACCAGTCTAAAATTTTGTAAAGAGTAAAATATGGCGTGCAACACACGAAAAAGGGCCATCGGACATATGCGTAAAAGTGTGTCGTCCCAGATCAGCCTGTGTAGTCTGTGACTAAACCGAGACGACAATACCCGTTTTTGTGCGATTTTCTGTTTCATGAAAGTCTACTGTATGAAAAAAATCTTATGTAGTCGTAAAGTGCCGTCTCGGATTAGCCTGCGCGGACTGCGCAGGCTAATCCGGGACGACATTTTACGCAAATGTCCGAAGGTCTCATTTCGCATGTTGCGGGCCGTAAAGGTGATCCTAGGCGTGTTTTCTTCTCTTTTAGACCTGAACAGGGTTTTTCAGGGTTTTTTTTTTTTTTTTTTTAAACGTATGAGTCATGCTCTTTGAAAAGGGAGCTTAATATGTCTCCATGATGTGTGATACCGAGCAACTCATCTTTTAATTATAGGTCTATAAATCCTGTGTGCATAACAACCTACTGAATCATGAGGTAAACTGGTCCCTTGACATGCATTAAATTCATCAAAATCAAAAAGTTTCGGCCCAGGTCAGCCTGCGCGGACTGCGCAGGCTGACCTGGGCCGATACTTTTTGCAGATGCAGTAAGTCCCCTTTTCACAGAGCATGGCTCATATCAAATTTAAAGATGTGAGCGTTGTCAAGCAAAAGGAATTTTCAATTACAAAGTAAGCTAAGTTTATAATCAATTTGTTTCTTTCACGGTATGTATTAGATATTCAGAATTCTATTTATAGCAAATGAAATTATTCACGAGCTACTTCTATAAATGACATTAACCCTTTACCAGACGACAAAATTTTAGCCTTGTCCAAATTGAAAGCATTTGCGGACGACAATTTCATTGTGGCTCAAATGGTGCAATTTTCTCTTGATAGGGTAGAAAACATCATTTTCTCCTTTTCCCATAATGTTTTCAAAAGACTTTTTTCCCCAAAAGCGTTAAAAGGCGGCATCGTGCGGTAAAGGGTTAACTCTAGGAAAGTTAAAAATAACTTAGACTGTTTTTGCATATAATGTTGATAAAGATAAGTCTGCCTTTTGCGGGCAGTGTAGATCAAGATCAGGCTGCACCGAACGTGCAGTCTGATCTTGGATCTACATTGTCCTTTGTTTTATCAGATCCTGTGACAAAAACAAAAACAAAACAGCACCGAAACTGCAATATTTGTATCTGTACAAATGGCTGAAAATGATTACAATGTCTTGGCTCAAACGAAACAAATTTAGACTTATCCAAATTGAAAGCATTTGCAGACGACAAAATAAATGTGACTCAAAAACTGAAATTTGCTTTGAGAAGGGTAGAAAACATTGTGGGAAAAGGAGAAAATACCAGCATTTTCTCCTTTTCCCACAATGTTTTCATAAGCTTTCCTTCTCAGGGTCGTTAAAAGTCGGGGTTGTGTGGGAAGGGTTAAACTCTAACTATGGCGTGGTGTAGGGGAGATAACTCAAAGTTTAAAATGACTGACGTTATAGATATAACTCTTTTGCGGCTTGGTAATCGCCCTTTTACGATCTCTGTTTCAAATTTGCCGTCTCAATTTTCGTAAACGATTTGAAAGAAACCGAATCTTTATGTATGCTTCGTCAAAAGATCTGTCGGTCTGGCTGCCCGTCTGTCCTTCCGTCCGCCCCTCCCTCCCTCTCCCTCTCCTTCTGAGACTCTCTGTCTCTTTCTTGTTGTCCTGTCTTTCTCTCTTTCTCAATCTTTTCACAATTTGCTGTCTGTTTAACCCTTTCCCAAACAAGCCCTGGTTTTCACGTGTCTGCAGTACAAGTCTTTTGAAAACACTGTGGGAAAAGGAGAAATTGCTCGTAACGAGCAATTTCTCCTTTTCCCACAGTGTTTTCTACCCTTTTGAGACCTTTCTGCCATTTTCATCAAATTTAAAATTGTCGGCTGCAAACTCTTTCAATTTGGACCAGTCCAAATTTTGTCGTTTGGGAAAAGGTTAACTGTCCTCACTTTGACCACAGTTTTATTGATGTTTATTTTTTTTTTTTATTTTTCACCTACAGGTTTAAAACCGATGTTTCATCACCAAAATTTTTCGAGCAAGAAGAAACTTTCGTTCTTCAATCTCTTTCTTTACACCGAACTGCGTTTTAAAAACGTATACTTATTGATTGTGACGCAATTCATTTTTATAGGCAAATAAAACAGTTTATTTATCCTATCCACAGGTTGTATTAGTCTCCGCAACCATGCCGTCAGAGGTACTTGACGTCACTTCGAGATTTATGAGAGACCCAGTCAAGATACTGGTCAATAAAGAGGAACTGACCCTGGACGGAATTGACCAGTTCTATGTCCAGTGCGAGAAGGAGGTAACAATTTTAACACTTCTCCAGCTAAATAAATGACATGAAACTTTCAAGGTGATAGTAAAAACCCACATCATGCTGTTTCGAAGTTTTTTTCGGGGGGGGGGGGAGAGATATCTCCTTATGATTTGTCGGACAGTGTAGATCCAAGATTAGACTGCACAGAACGTGCAGTCTGATCTTGATCTACACTGTCCGCAAAAAGGTCCTTAGGTTCCGCTTAGCAGCGGACTGCGCAGGCTGACCTGGGTCGATACTTTTCGCAGATGCCTTAAGCACTCTTTTCACAGAGCATGTAGTATATGAAGTATTTCGTTTTCTATATAGGAATGGAAGCTTGAAACACTGTGCGACATTTATGAGACAGTCTGCGTCAACCAGGCGATTATATTCTGTAGCAGTCGCAGGAAGGTAGAACTGCTCCACAAGCAGCTGAATGACCGAGACTTTACCGTCTCCTCATTGGTAAGAAATTAAATATTTAAAAGCAGCATGTCATGCACTTTTTTTTACAAATGCCTCTTTTCTCTGCATGTTTATTTATCAAATGAGCTATGCTTTGTGAAAAGGGAGCTTAATGTATCTGCGAAAAGTATCGACCCAGGTCAGCCTGCGCAGTCCGCGCAGGCTGACCTAGGCCGAAACTTTTCGCTATTGGTCAATTTTCTGTATGCCCAAGGACCAGTGTCTACCTCATGATACAGTCGGTTATTGAAAGACTGCTATGGATCCATATATGATGGATTAATTGGTACAATGCATTACGAAATTGCATTAATCCCCTTTTTGCCAGAGCATGGCTTATCTGTTTGTCCCAGTTTCGATTAAAAGAGGTTTCTATATAATTAGTTAAGAGAGTTTCGCTTTTGTCGTTTTTGTCGGGCGTAAAAGCAGGCTGAAAAAAAGAAACTGCATTTTTTTTTTTCGAGTAACCGTTCACCGGACGTTCAAACTAGTCACCGGATAACCGGCTTTAGAGCAACCAAATATCGAAATAAGTAAGCGATATTCGGTCTTTCAAGCGGGTAACCGGTTAACCGGTTACTCGTTTGAACGTCCGAATATCGCTTTAACCGGTCACTCGTTTGAACCTCCGAATATCGGTTAAGCGATATTAGGAGGTTCAAACAAGTAACCGGTTAACCGGTTACTCGTTTGAACCTCCGAATATCGGCTACTCAGCTCAGCATTCGGTTATTCGAAAACATTCGTTATTCGTTACTCGTTGCCATTCCTAATTAAAAACAAAATGATACGTTGACTATTGACATCATTCTAATGTGATTCCGCCCTGTATCTTAAAACAGCTTCTTATACATTGACCAGTTACTGGTTGCTTAGGAATGAATTACATCCCTTTATGCGCTTACGAAGACTAATCTTGTTTTATTTTTAGCATGGCGACTTTGACCAGAAAGAGCGAGAGATGATCATGCTTGAATTCCGGACCGGGTCCAGCCGTGTCCTGATAACTACTGACCTTCTTGCACGTGGTATCGACGTCCAGCAAGTGTCCTTGGTCATTAACTATGATCTTCCGAGCAACAGGGAAAATTACATACATAGGTAATGTCATAAAGGAACATGTAGTTTGTTGATGTACACGTTGTTTTGCGTCGTTTGGGACAGTATTTTATTTATGTAAGGGCGACCAAAATGAACTACGCTCGGATTTCATTCCTCCTCCAGTTTCTTTAACCATTACTATGCACTTTCAAGCCGATAGTAAAAAAGCAGAATAATGTTATTTCAAAATTATTTTTTAGAGAAAAAAAAATCTCTTATCGAACAGTGTTGATCCAAGATTAGACTGCACGTTCTGTGCGGTCTGATGTTATTCTACACTGTCCGCAAAGGGTCAGTGATTCGCGCTTGGTAGCCGAAGGGTTAATGGCCCCCAGAATCATTCATTAGTACAGTTACGGCTAAATTTAGACGAATTTGAATTATTTTTATAACTTACAGGATTGGTCGAAGCGGTCGTTTTGGAAGAAAAGGCGTGGCTATCAACTTTCTGACGTTTAATGACGTCAGAACCTTGAAGGACATCGAGCAGTTTTACAACACGCAGATTGAAGAAATGCCGAGAAATATCGCTGACTACCTAACCAATTAAAGAGACCCTTGAATGTTTACCCTAATATCTACCCCGTATCGTTTATTCGACAAGATCTTTTGGTTATTCTAACAGAAATTACATCGAATCGGACCGTTACAGACATTTCAAACAGTTTCAAAACACACACATGACTATCTTACCAGTTAATAAATCCCTTGTTTTCGTGAACCTGGCAAAGAAAGGCTTCTGAAAACATTGCAGAAACGAGAGCAAATGCCGGAAAACAGGTTTTTCAGCTTTCCCCGCATTGTTTTCAACTCTCCCAAAGACAAATTCCATCACATGAACTCATGTTAGTAAATCGTCTGCAGAAACTTTCATTTTGGAAATATCTAAAATATTTGTCGTCTGAAGCTCTTTACCACACAATCCCGAGATTTAACGACCCTGTGATAGAGGCCTTTTAAAAATATTGTAAGAAAATAAGAAAATGCTAATAACCAGCATTTTCTCCTTTTCTCACAATGTTTTCGCTATTTTCCAAAAGCAAGCTGCCATTTAAGTCAAATTAAATTTGTCGGCTGCTAATGCTTTGGATTTGGACAAGTCTAAAATAATTGTCTTCTGGTGCTGAGTTATAACCTCATGTACACGACTTTTTATGATTTGCAACAGACCAGTTTTTTTTTTTTTTTAAGCATTGTTGCAAAAGGTTAGATTGCTCGTAACGAGCTATCTTATCTTTTGCCACAATGTTTTATATGCATTAAACCACAGTCCATGTCGATGGCGTTTAAAAAGCCTTCGGCTGCGAAATCAATTCAGAATGTCATGAATTCAAGGGACGATGAATGGTTGTAGAATAGTAACATCCAAAATTTTGGATTAGAGATTTTTGGTCTCATTTTGCTGTTCGATTGATTTTTTGAAGTAATATCTTTATTGAATTTTGATGTGTGTACAATTAGATTTGGAACAAAAAGTGAATGAATTAAGTGCATTCATGATGTCTCTTGCCTAATTCTTTTTTTTTAAACTCGGCAGTCAAATTGGCTACTTTTTATGCTTGCAACACCCCCCCCCCCCCGCCCCCACCAACGCTTTCAAAGGCTTCTCTCTCAGGGTCATTAAAACTCGGGATTGTGTGGTAAAAGGTTAAGGTGAACGTTTGGTGAACATAGCCAAAGATGTGCAGATCTACCCACCTTGTAACGCTTCAAATTAAATTATTAACACTTAAAGGGAAGTAAATCTGAGTAATATTCTAGTAATTTCATGGGAGATAACAAGTTTTGATTGATTGATTGATTGATATCGTTTTCAACATTGTTTCAGTTATATCGAAAAGTCCAGTGCACCTGTTCGTGCTTTCCTGGAGTTTCTTTTACAAGTACTATGCACAATATTCTTCCTAATCCACTGGCTGCTTTCCCATATAACCATCGTCGAAAGTATGGTCAGAGGTGAGAGAGGAATGAATCCTGTCGCAATGACTGTCATCAGTCCTCGGAAAGAAATTGGCCGAGCCGGGGATCGAACCAACGACCCCGGCTCTCAAGTTCTATACGCTACCGACTGAGCTACCTGGGCTCGACTTTCACATATGACGCGTTGAACCCGTACTTGATTGCTTATGCGGACATTGTAGATCAAGACCAAGATCAGACTGCACAGAACGAACAGTCTGATCTTCTATCAACAATGTCTACTTTCTTGCAAGGTGGTGAAAAATTAATCTTAGGTATCGTTTAATCTTATCGAAAAACTTAGTACGGTGATTTCAAATGATATAAAGGTAGGACAATACTTATTATTGCGCCGTCTTTATCGTGCTATAGCATTGCTTTTAGTAGAGGAAGAAATTGAAACAAGGATATGAGCTATGTTCTGGCAAAAGGGGGTTATATACATCTCCTTGACGCATTATACCAATCAAGCCATCACATAATTATGGACCCATAATAGCCACTTTTTTTAAACAACCGGCTGAATCACGAGATAGACTGGTCCCTGGACATACTGCGAAAAGTTTCGGTCGATACTTTTCACAGATGTATTAAGCCCCCTTTTTCACAGAGCATGGCTCATATAGATAAAAATCTTTAAAATTTAACCCTTAACCTGCTAAATAAGTGAAATGAAACTTTTAAGCCGACAGTAAAACACCCAAATACTGCTATATCAAAGGTATTTGTGAGGGAAGCAAATCTCCTTATCGGACAGAGTGGATCCAAGATCAGACTGCACGTTCTGTGCAGTCTGATCTTGATCTATACTGTCCGCAAAAGGTCCTCGAGTCGAACTTAGCAGCCTATGGGTTAAGAAATTAGTTTTTAGTCAGTTGTGACTTATTGGGGATTTACGTGTAATATTCTTTTACAGTTATCCGGAAGAAAAATACCATTTTCACCCTTATCATGCTAAATAAGTTAGATGTAACTTTCAAGCCTAAAGTAAAAAACCTGAATAATATTATTTCAAACTTTTTGGGGGGAGAGAATAATATCTCCATATCGGACAGTGTAGATCCAAGATCTGACTGCACGTTCTGTGCAGTCTGATTTTGGATCTACACTGTCCACAAAAGGTCAGTGAGTCGCTTGAAGGTTAACTTTTTAACCAAACGTCTGAATTTGGGACAAGTCAAAATCGATTGCATATGCAGACAACAAAATTGAATTAGGCTGAAATGATCAGATTTGACTTCAGTATGGTATTAAACATTGTGGAAAAAAGAGAAAATGCTGGTAACCAGCATTTTCTCCTTTTCCCATAGTGTTTTCAAAAGCTAATAACCATTATTTTTCTCCTTTTTTTCCGCAATGACTTCAAAAGGTTTTTCCCTCATGATCGTTAACAAAAGGGCACGTGTGTTAAAGAATTAACCCTTTACCAAACAAGCCCGGGTTTTCACAGCTCTGAGAAAAGAAGCCTTTTGAAAATATTGTGGGGAAAAGGAGAAAAATGCTGGTACCAAGCATTTTGTACTTTTTCACACAATGTTTTCTACCCTTTCCAAAACAGATTTCAGTTTTTGAGACACATCAATTTTGTCGTCTGCAAATGCTTTCAATTTGGATGAGTCTAAAATTTTGTCGTTAGGTGAAGAGTTAAAGGGTAGGTAATGTAAATAACACCCCCATTGGTTTCTTTCCATGATTACCTCAAGCTCTTATCTCTAAAACGTGATAATTTTTTTGTACAATTTAAAAAAAAAAAAGAGCTGGTTTGATCCTTCCATAAAAAAAAAAGGAAGATAACACTTTACCGCACAATCCCGAGTTTTAACCACTCCGAAGAAGGGTTTTAAAAACATTGTAGGAAAAAGAGAAAATGCTGGTGACCAGCATTTTCTCCCCTTCCCACAATGTTTTCAATGTTTTCAAAAGCCTTCTATTTCAGGGTCGTTAAAAGTCGGGATTATGTGGTAAAGAGTTAAATGGTACAAATCACCGCGAAAGAATAAGATTGGTTGGTTGGTAAGGTGGTTGGTGGGTTGGTTGGTAAGGTGGTTGGTGGGTTGGTTGGTTGGTAAGGTGGTTGGTGGGTTGGTTGGTAAGGTGGTTGGTGGGTTGGTTGGTTGGTAAGGTGGTTGGTGGGTTGGTTGGTAAGGTGGTTGGTGGGTTGGTTGGTGGGTTGGTTGGTTGGTAGGTTGGTTGGTTGGTAGGTTGGTTGGTTGGTAGGTTGGTTGGTTGGTTGGTTGGTTGGTCCGTTGGTTGGTTGGTCCGTTGGTTGGTTGGTTGGGGGGTGGGTGGGTGGGTGGATGGTTGGGTGGGGGTGGATGGTCGGTTGGGTGGTTGGCTGGCTGCCTGGCTGGCTGGTCGGTCGATCGGTCGGTCGGTCGGTCGACTGACTGACTGATTGAATGAATGAATGACGGACGGACGGACGGAAGGACGAACGGACGGACGGACGGATCGATCGATCGATCGATCGACTGATGGGTTTTCAACACCGTTTTCAACGTTACTTCAGTTATAGCGAGGCGGCAAGTGCACATATCCATGCTTTCCTTATGTCCTTATGTTTCTTTTTATCAGTACTTCGCACGATATTCTTCATAAGCCACTGGCTGCTTAGTTGTGAGGGAGGACTGAATCCTGTCGCAATGACTATTATCAATCCTGGTAAAGAAATTCGCCGATTTTGGGATTCAAGCCAGCCACCCCCCCCCCCCCCCCCCCCGTTGTTAAGTCCTGAACGCTACCGCCTGCGCTACCAGAACAAGGCTCTGGCTTCGAATGCTGCACATGACGGCGAAGAATTATAAATCACGCTAAAAATATTTTATGTTGGAATGTACAATGCAAACAAAATTTATGGGCTGACGCTAAATATTTGTTTACACCAGTAAGCACCATGAATTTCTTGTTTCATTTTCTATTCTATAACCAAATGATGCGATTTATCTTCGATAGGCTAGAAAACATTGCGGGGAAAGGAGAAAATGCTGGTTACCAGCATTTTCTCCTTTTCCCACAATGTTTTCAAAAGCTTTCTTTCCAAGAGTCGTTAAAATACGGGATGCTTAGTGATTTTTTTTTCTTTAATAAAATTTAGAAAATCAAATAAAATTAGCCAGGGAGTCCTTATCCACTAACATTCTAAGTCTAATTTTAGATTTAGGAAGTAAAACTACTTCTGATTGGCTAATCCAGATTTATAGACTGATGCTCAATATTTATAGAGAACACAAAACACGAGAGGAGTTTCTCGTTTCATTTCCTATTCTCTGGGTTGACAAGATTATGAATAACGGAATGGCAAAGTCCATTCAGCAATACAATGACTTCTGTAAATAACCTTTTTCTTTTCGCCTTATAGCGGACAAATCTTCAAAACACTGTGATAAAAGAAGAAAGTAAAGAAGCAATTCTTCCTTTATTTTTAAGGTTTATACGACCACTTTTGAAAATATTGTGGTAAAAGGGGAAAATGCTCGTAACGAGCGAATTTCCCCTTCAGTCCCGAAAGGTTTTTGTTTTTTGCACGTTTGTTTGTGTATTAACCCTTTCCCAAACAAGCCCTGGTTTTCACGTGTCTACAGTACAAGTCTTTTGAAAACACTGGGAAAAGGAGAAATTGCTCGTAACGAGCAATTTCTCCTTTTCCCACAGTGTTTTCTACCCTTTTTGAGACCTTTCTGCCGTTTTCATCAAATTTAAAATTGTCGTCTGCAAACTCTTTCAATTTGGACCAGTCCAAAGTTTGTCGTTTGGGAAAGGGTTTAAACAACGTTCCTGATAAGCTTCATCAAGAACATGCCTAAACTTTGATCCATGTTTTTATTTCACTTTTTACAACAAGGATGTTTCAAAAAGTCCTTGGATCCGAATTTGTCTTAAATTCTGAGTTTCAACGAGTCTGAGATATTTTTTTAAACACTTTTGGAAAAGGAGAAAATGTGAGTATCAAGCATTTTCTCCTTTTTCCCCCACAATGTGTTTTTTTTTTTTTTAATACTTTTTTAGAAACAAATCGTATGAGCCACGCTCTGGCAAAAGGGGGCTTAACGCATCTCCGGGATACATTATACCTATCGAGCCATCACATAATTATGGATCCAGGATGGCCACTTTTTTAACAACCGACTTAAATCATCAGGTCGACTGGCCCTTGGACATAAAGAAAATTGACCAATAGCGGAAAGTTTCGGCCCAGGTCAGCCTGCGCGGACTGCGCAGGCTGACCTGGGTCGAGACTTTTTCTGCACATGCATTAAGCCCCCCTTTTCACAGAGCATGGCTCATATCCTTTTGGTGACACAGAATTTGTCGCCCGCAAATGTTTTCAATTCGGAAAAGTCTCCAGGCTGACCTGGACCGAAACTTTTTACTATCAAGTAAGTTCTCTACATGGGAAAGGACCAGTTTACCTCATGATTCAGTCGTTTGCTATACAAAATGGATTTTTATGGATCCATAATTATGTGATGACTTGCTTGGTATAATTCATCACGAAGATGCATTAAGCCCCCTATTTACCAGAGCGTGGTTCAATCATCTATCCGGAACGGGCAGGAGAGAAGGATGTATAAGTTACCCTTGGCTGTCTTACTCCCAATAATGATACAGTTTGTGGACTGAGTAGATCAGGATCAGATTACATAGAACGTGAAATCTGATCTTGGGTCTACATCGTCTGCTACCTGATACTGAACTTTGACCAAAATTTTCTTCATATACTGAGGAATCTGTTTTTGGACATCAAAAAAAAACCACGTCTATTTTATAAAGTTAACAGAAAAAGGGTAAAACATTTAGCATTTAATCCTTTGCATTAATCCGTCGTATTACCAATTCCGATGTAGAGGGCTTTTGAAAACATTATGGGAAAAGGAGAAAATGCTGGTAACCAGCATTTTCTCCTTTTCCCATAATGTTTTTTATTCCTCCTCCCCTCCCCCGCAAAAAAAATAATCCAGTTATTTGAGAAACACCTAATTTATCATCTGCGAATCCCTTCAGTAGTGGGACATGTCTATAATTTTTGTTAAAGTAAGTTAATTTTACAAGTACTTCCTTATCTGTGATTGGACGAGCACTTGTTTATTATATTCGAATCGGGAAACCCCAAAGAGAATTTCCGTCTAATAATAGATCTTTCTGGCGTTATATATGTCGAGAGATTGCGATTTTTAGAAAAAAAAAATAGAAAGAAACTATGGCAAACGCGGATGAAAACTGCTCTACTGAAAATAATATGGAAATTTATACACAAAGTTCAGGTGTTTATATCAAAGCTGTCTTTTTGAAGTTTTTTTTTTCTCTTTCATCTAAATATTAGTTCGATTCTTTCTTTCTTTCTTTCTTTCTTTCTTTCTTTCCGTCTTTCTTTCCGTCTTTCTTTCTTTCTTTCTTTTCTTTCTTTCTTTCTTTCTTTCCGTCTTTCTTTTCTTTTTTTCTTTTCTTTTCTTTCTTTCTTTCTTTTCTTTCTTTTCTTTCTTTCTTTCTTTCTTTCTTACTTTCTTTCTTTCTTTCTTTCTTTCTTTTTGCAAGCTTCTTTGGCTACCATGCATGACACACTACTCAGAACGTGACCGACTGTCTCTCCGTCCGTAGATACAAGTTTGTGTCCACTTTTCCACCAACGTTTGTTAATTAACCTTTATTCTGCTAATTAGACTAAATTAAACTTTGAGTCAGATAATAATAAACTAGAATAATGCTATTTAAAAAATACTTTTGGAGAAAAATATCTCCTTATCGGACAGTATTGATTCAAAATCAGACTGCACCTTCTGTGCAATCAGATCTTGATCTATACTGTCCGCAAAAGGTTAGTGAGTCCCGCTTAGCAGCCTAATGGTTAACTCTTCACCAAACGACAATATTATAGACTTCTCCAAATTGAAAGGATTTGCAGACGACAAAATCAGTGTGACTGAAAAATTGAAATTTGTTTTAGGAAGGGTAGAAAACCTTGTGGGAAAAGGAAAAAAATGCTGGTTACCAATTTATGCTGAAATTTTAAAGGCCCAGTGGAGGCCAAAATTAGACGACGTGAATCTTAAAAAGCATTTAAATTCAAATTATATCTTTTAAAAAGTAGACAAAAAAAAAAAAAGGATTTTTCAAACCAGGTAAAAAGTAAACAAAAGATCGAGCGACTTCGAAACTTGATTGGTAACCAACATTTTCTCCTTTTCCAACAGTGTCTTAAAAAGCCTGTTTTTCCGTCGGGGTAATTAAAACTCGGGAATCAACACCACACAAATCTGTTTGAGTGAAAATTAACAATATTCAATCGGCAGGAAATGGGTTATGTCTTTCACTGCCAATATCCACAAGCTTTTGCGGACGGCGTAGATCAAGATCCGACTGCACAGAACGTGCAGTCGGATCTTGGATCCACACCGTCCGTTCTCTGATGCTAAACTGTGTCCAAAATATTTTTTCTTGGACTTCAAAGGACCTGAGCATTCAAATCAGGAAAGTAGTATTGTTTATTTTCTTGTCAATGAAAGGGTTTTACCCTTTCACCGGCATAGATCAAGATCAGACCGCACTTTCTAAGAATCTTGAATCTATATCGCGAACTGCGCAGGCTGACACTGGTCGATACTTTTTGCAGATACACTAAACCCCTTTTTCCCCAGAGCATTGCTCTGAGTTTCGGTGGATTTGTACGGAATCATATTGGGGGCCATTGAAAAAACTCCCATATGTAGACATGCGACAATGCGAGGTTGTGTCGTATATTCTCGCATGTCCCTTAACTAACGTACATCCGAGATTTTGCGATTTCTCGCGAGACAACAGGGGCGAGATTTTGCTTTCTTAATTATCGTATTGCACATTTTTGCAAGTTTTCTATTTGACGCTGCAAGAAGTCAAGTCTGTTTTCATATACGCTGAGACGGATATCTACTACCTATATCTGATAAGAGACACATTTATGATTCGTGCTCTGTGAAATGGGGGCTAACTGCATCTGCAAAAAGTATCGACCAAGGACCGCTTACGCAGTCCGCGCAGGCTGACCCGAGTCGGAACATTTTGCTACGGGTCAACTTTCGGCATGTCAACGGACCAGGTTACCATATGGTTCTGTCGGTTGTTAGTCAAAGTGGTTTTTATGGATCCATGATTATGTGATGACTTGCTTGGTATAATGCATCACAGAAGTGCATTAAACCCCCTTTGTCCAGAGCGCCACACACACACACACACACACACACACACATATATATATATATATATATATATATATATATATATATATATATATGGGAATCGTGCTTTGGGGAAAGGGGGTTTAATGCATCTCCGTGATATATTATACCAAGCAAGTCATCACATAATTATGGATCCACGAAATCCACTTTATCTTTCAACCGACTGATTCAGGCAGGTAGAATGGTCCTTGGATACGCAGGAAATTTACAAACAGCAAAAAGTATCGACCTATGTCAGCCTGCGCGGACTGCGCAGGCTGACATGGGTCGATACTTTTTGCAGATGCACTAAACCCCTTCTTCACAGAGCATGGCTCACACACACACACACACACACACACATATATCACACGGACATTAACACGGACATACAGGATGTCACGTGACCAAAGACCGACATTTATTATATGAGATAATAGAACGATGAATGCTTTTCGTCACACGAGTTTCCATTTTGACAATCTACAATATTTCTAAGTTTTAAAGAAAAGATTGTGACTGATATTGGGGAGAAACTGCGCAGTCTTAAGACCCAGTTCTTGTATAACATTTAAGTCACAATGCTTTCTGTTAGGTCCCCAGTTGAGCATTACTATTCATAGAGCAAATCGGGTTTCATTTTGCCGAATTCGAAAATTAAAAATATGAAGGAAATGGTTTGATTTGTTTGCATAGACAAAGTAAATAAATCAGATATACACATACAGAAAGACGGACAAAGATGAAATGATTGTGATAATATTGCGAAACAGTGTGGAAAAGAGTTGTGCGTTCGTAAAAAATATTTCGTAAAAAAAATATTTTGTACCGGTGCAATAATACGAATTGAATTGTAACCGAAAAAAAAAACAGGTTAGTCAAATTAATATTAATTTTGATTTCTGGTGTCTTCTGTTGAGTTTTTACAAACATTTGTTTAACTCTTTACCAAACGGTAGAATTTTAGGCCGGTCCAAATTCAAAGCATTGGCAGACGACAAATAAAATGATACTCGAATGATGGGATTTGTATCAGAAATGGTAGAAAACACTGGTTACCAGCATTTTCTCCTTTTCCCACAATGTTTTCAAAAGCCTTCATCCTCAGGGTCGTTAAAAGTCAGGATTGTGTGGTAAAGGGTTGAATTGTATGAATTATCGCTTTCATCCCATTTTGCACCACAAGCAAAAAAAAAAAAACGGGTCTTTTGATGACAGCATAGATTAAGATGAGACTGCACTGAACGTGCAGTCTGGTCTTAAATCTATTCCGTCCGCTTGTTTGGTCAAGCCCACAATATGTCAAAAAAAACTTTCTGGGTTTTAGAGGATTGTCTTTTCAGCCGTAAAATAGGTTGATTGATTGATTGTATGGTGTTTAACGCCGTTTTCAACATTATTTCAGTTATATCACGGCGGCCAGTACACCTATCCATGCTTTCCTGGAGTGTCTTGTACCAGTACTACGCACAATATTCTTTCCAAGCCACTGGCTGCTTTCCCACATAACCGTCGTCGAAACAATGGTCAGCGGTGAGAGAGGAATGAATCCTGTCGCCCGTAAAATAGAGGCTGAGAAAACAATTGTCTCTTTACCAAACAACAAAATTTAGACTCGTCCGAATTAAAAGAAGTTGCAGACCACAAAAGTAAGTGTGTCCAAATGATAAAATTTGTCTCTGAAAGGACAGAAGGCATTGTGGGGAAGGGAGAAAAATGCTGGTTACCATGGATAGATGCACTGGTACCTGTAATGTAACTGATATAACGTTGCGAACGGCATTAACGTTTTACCCAAAAATCCCGCGTTTTACGACCCTGAGAAAATAGTCCTTTGAAAATATTGTGGGGAAAGGAGAAAATGCTGGTAACCAGCATTTTCTCCTTTCCCCATAATGTTTTCAAACGCCTTTTTTCCCTAAGGTCCTTAAAAGTTGGGATTGTAAGATAAAGGTATAGACAGTGCCCTAGATATACAGACAGGTTACATCATGTGACCATGAACGATCGTTATGCTATGTCATGGGTTTGATAAGGTAGTCAAACGTATGGACGGACACAACACTGTAAATAGTTAAAGTAACTTAAAGTAACGATAGCTGTCAAAAGTAAACAAAGCGGTTTTTAAAATGCATTTAGATTTAAATTATATCATCAAAAAGTATGGAAATTATTGTGAAGTTGACAATTTGTTATTGTACACTCGGTCCAAGTGTTAGCCGCTGGCAGAGAAATTGATTTCAAAACTAGTTTAAAAGTTGCCAGGTCACTGTTTCGTTTACTTTTTGCCTGATTTTTAAATTCGTCTTCTCCCCGCGACTAACACTGGGACTGACAAAAAAAAGATACGAGATTGTCATCTTAACAATATTTTCCATACTTATAAATGGTATGATTTAAATTTAAATGGGTTTTAAGACCTGCATTGGTTCTTATAGGCCGATGTTGGGCCTTTAACACTTTACCAAACAACAAAAATTTTCGATTTGTCCAAATTGAAAGCATTTGCACACGAAAAATTAAAAGTTGTCAAAATGATGATTTCTAAGTTTGAATGGGTGGAAAATATTGTGAGAAAAGGAGAAAATGCTTATTATCAGCATTTTCTCATTTTCCCACATTGTTTTCAGTAGACGTTTTTCTTCGGGTTGTTTAAACACGAGATTATTTGGTTAAGGTTTAAGATGATGTACGGACTGCCTAGATTGAGATCGGACTGCACAAAAGTGTGAAGTCTGATCTTGGCTCTACAATGACAGATATCATGATATATTCCGGAAAGATCCGGCATTTGTTTCTTTGTATCGTGTTTAAAGCCGTTTTCAACATTATTTCAGTTATATGGCGCCCACTAATGCTAACTTAAAGTGTCTTTGACAAGTATTTAACACAATACTCTTCTAAGCCAGTGGCTGCTTTCCCACATAACCGATGCTTAAACAATGATCAGCGGTGAGAGAGGTATGAATTCTGTTACAATAAATCATGTACGCTACCGACTGGTTTTGCACATGGATAGATAAACATAGGGATAAATTTATAAACCTTTATCAGCAAAAAAATAGGGACTTTGACAACACACCCTTTACCAAAACAAACCGTGTAGATGAAGGCCTTTGAAAAGATGTTGGGAAAAGGAGACTTGCAGCTTGTTTTTGTAAATTTGCCTTTGAAATGGGAGCCGAGCCCGGGTTACTTTCAGGGTTTGAAACCAGGATGTCGTTGGTTCGAAACCACAGCTCGACTGATTACTTTCTGAGGATTGGTGATAGTCATTGCGACAGGATTCATTTCTCTCTCACAACAAGGCCCGTATTCACCAACCATTCCTAAGAACATTCTTAGTCTTATTCTCCAGATTTTTTTTTAAATTTGAAAGTAACACAACTTCTTATTGGCTAAACCATTTGGTTTAGCCAATCAGAAGGTGTGTTACTTTCAAATTTAAAAAATCTTGGAGATTTAGACATAAGAATGATCTTAAGAACGGTTGGCGTAAACGGACCCTGATCTTTGATTCGACGACGGTTATGTGGGAAAACAGCCAGTATCTTGGCAAGAATATAATGCAAGGTGTTGGTTTAACGAAACTCCAGGAAAGTGTAGATAGGTGCACCGACCACAACGAAATACTGAAATAATATTGTAGTACGACGTTAAACATCTTACATACAAACAAACAAGCAAACAAACAAACAAACAAACATTGAAAGGGTTGCAGGAAAAGGAAAAAAAAAAACAGTAATTATCAGTATTTCTCCTTTTTTTCTACAATTTTTTTTAACCCTTGAATCGCTAAATAAAAGAATATTTCCACACAACAATAAAAACTCAAATATTGCGACTTAAAAGTTGATTTCACCGGAAAAAAAACTATCGGACAGTGTAGATCCAAGATCAGACTGCACGTTTTGTGCAGTCTGATCTTGATCTACATTGTCCGCAAAGGGGCCTCAAGCCGCGCTTAGCAGCCTCCGGGTAAAAAAGATATATTTCTTCGGTAGGGTCATAAAAACACGGATTTGTTTTGTAAAGAGATTCTTTTTATTGCATAACAGTGTGAACCAAAAGACCTCTTTACTCTCTCCTCTTCCACGAAAAAAAGAAACAAAGAAGTCCTTACGGGTGACGTCACAAAAAATAGTCATTTTATATTGAGTCTATCGGTCAGATCTTTTAAACTCTTTATCTCTCAAACTCAACTGCCCTTTGATTTGATTGGTTGTTTGAGACAGGCCATCTTGACGAATGAATAAATGGTGAAAAGAAAAACTAGGCGTTTGATGAATCAAATATTTATCATAAAAAAACTGCAATTTCTATTTCCTTCTTTCATTTTTCACTCCAATTCCTCGAGAATTGACCTTGTTTCTCGCCCCCACCTCCGTAAAAAAAGTCCTTTTTTGTTCATTCCTCGAGTTTTGGAGTGCGTGTATTTAGTTAAGATCTTTTACGCCAAACATTAAATACAAATACATAGAAAGCAAATAAAGAGGAAAAATATCTGTGAAAGAAAATGAAAAGTTAATTATGTTATCTATTTAAAAACATCTGAATGAAAATTCATGAGGAATTGAAAACACGGATGTATACCGGAATGTGTATAAAATACTAAGGATGGCACTTAAAAGGTACTTTAAAACAATTACAAAAACAAACCAGTGTGTCGAAATTTGTATGTTGTATTTTCTTTTTTAATTAACACTTTACACAACAATTCCACGTTTTAATGACCCTGAAGACAGATTTCTATTTGAAAACATTATGGGAAAAGGAGAAAATGCTACCAGCATTTTCTCTTTTTTTTTTCTACAATGTTTTCTGCCTGTCCCAAAACAAATTTTGATTTATCACTCACATTCATTCTGTCGTCTGCAAATGATTCTAACTTGGACAAGTCTAAACTTTTATCTTTTGGTAAACAATGCCGCAATTCTAATGACATTTGAGAACATTGTGGAAAAGGGAGAAAATGCTGGTGACCAGCATGTTCTCTTTTTTCCCACGACGTTTTCTACCTTTCTCAAAACAAATTTTAATTTTTCATTCACATTTATTTTGTCGTCTGCAAATGCTTTCAATTAAGACTAGTAAAACTTTTTGTCGTTTGGTACAGAGTTAACCGTTTACCAATCAATCACGTATTTTAAAGACCCTGGCTTTTGAAAACATTGTGGGAAAAGGAGAAAATGCTGGTGACCAGCATTTCTCCTTTCCTCAAAATGTTTTCTACCTTTTCGATAACAAATTTTAATTTTTCAGTCACGTTTATTTTGTCGTCTGCAAATGCTTTCAATTAAGACTAGTCAAAAATTTTGTCGTTTGGTAAAGAGTTATGTTTTACTGACCCTAAAGAAAGACAGCTTTTGAAAACATCATGGGAAAAGAAGAAAATGCTGGCTACAAGCATTTTCTCCTTTTCCCACTATGTTTTCTACCTTTCCGATGACAATTTCAATTTTTTCAGTCACGTCTATTTTGTCGTCTGCAAATGCTTTCAATTTGGACAAGTCTAAAATTTTTCTCGTTTGGTAAAGAGTTAACCCTTTACCAAACAATCCCATGTTTAACGACCCTGAAGAGAGATACCTTTTGAAAACATTGTAGGAAAAGGACCAGCATTTTATCCTTTTCCAACAATGTTTTCCACCTTTTCTACCTTCAATATTATAATTTCACATTTATATTGTCATCTTAAAAATGATTTGAGTTTGGACTAGACTAAAATTTTGTCGTTTAGTAAAGAGTTAACATTTTGCCAAACAGTCCCATGTTTCACGACCCTGAAGAGAGATGAAGTTTGAAAACATTGTAAGAAAAGGAGAAAATGCTGGTAAGCAGCATTTTTCTCTAAAAATGTTTTCTACCATTTTGTAGACAATTCATTTGAGTCACAATTGATTTTCCCTCTGCAAAAGTTTTCAATTTGGCCTTGTCTGAAATTTTGTCGAATGGCAAGGATTTCAGCCCTTCAGAGCCATGATCGAAAACAGGGGCTTTTGTAGACGTTATAGATCAAGATCAGACTGCACAGCACAGAACGTTCAGTCTGATATTGAAATATCATTATTTATTATAAAAAGCTATCGTTAAGGAAATTTCCTCCTTTTGCCGCAATATACATGTATTGACTTGCATTCACATATAAAAAATATAAGGCTGATATTCATAGGGACTAAAATCTATTATAAATTTGAAATTTTACAAATACATGTTTTAAAACATTTGAGGGAAAGTTAAATATCACAATACTACAAATTTCGAAAACTTTGAGGAAAAATAAGAAATTGATCTTAACGCGCAATTTTTCCTTTTGCCACAATGTTTTCCTATGTATGAGCCATGCTCTGGCAAAAGGGGGCTTAATGCGTCTCCGTGACGCATGGTACTAATCGTGCCATCAAATAATCATGGATCCATAATAACAACCGACTGAATCATGAGGTAGACTGGTCCTTTGACATACAGAAAATTGACCCATAGCGAAAAGTTTCGGCCCAGGTCAGTCTGCGCGGACTGCGCAGACTGACCTGGGTCGATACTTTTCGCAGATGCTTTAAGTTCCCTTTTCACAGAGCACGGCTCATATATGTATGAGCCTTGCTATGTGAAAAGGGGGTTTAATGCATAGACATATATGTGTCTTTTTTGCTTTTTTATACATTTTCTCCATGTCCAAGGACTTTGCTATTTCATGATTCAGTCGGTTGTTAGACAAAATGGATTTTTTATGGATCCATCATTATAGGATCCATAATTATACTAGAACACAGCTTGGAATAAAACATCATGGAGATGCATTAAACCCCAGTTTGCCAGAGCATGGCTCATCGATGTAGGAAAAGCTTTAAATGTATATTATTCAAACCTCCAGATAAGATAGAGAGAGAGTGGTGGTATTCTAAATCCATTATTTCTCTTCCAAACCCTATGTTGTGGGTTCCACAACATAGGTTTTGGTGGAGAATGATTGATGTTTTCAATTTTGAAATCACTATCACTCCCTCTATCTGGAGCTCTGATACCGTAACTATCTTATTTATCGAGGGTATTTTCAAACTTGCCTGCTGGAAATACATTTCAGAAGGGTATAAGCGGTAGATTTTATCGGAAAGGAAGCTAAATTGTTGATTGGATGATTTTTTTCCCGTCAGATCCACATAAAACTGTGACCTATTAAGTTAATTAAAAGGAGAATTTTTCATCAACATTGGTTTAGCGACAACAAGGAAGAGTTCGCTTTAAATTTAAAAGATAAGATCGCTTTTACCTTTTGGTGGATAATAAGGGTAAATAATTGATATTCTTACTACAACTACTGCTACTACTGCTACTAATACTACTACTACTACTAAAATAACAACAACAACAACTACTAAAACTTCTACTACTACTACTACTACTATTTTACTACTACTATCACTACTACTACTACTATACGAAAAACACTACTACTAGTTAAACTACCTCTAATACTAAATAAGATAAAAATGAAATAACTACTACTACTACCAGTAAAAAAGTGCTAAGATTGACGGATCAAATTACCAGTCCTTAAACAGTAATAGAATAATAGTTACAGCGCGGCCCGCTCGACAGTATAACTTTGACTTTCTCTGCCCTTGCTAACTCCACATGTGTTGCATACGTTGTTTTTTTTTTTTAATTATTACAACATATTACAGTTTTATGCTACTCCACAAATCTGCTTTCCAGGACTTTCAGACCTTTGATTTTTAATTAGTTTCGAAAACGGTGTTTTCAAACCATAAATTTTTATTTCTTTATTTTTCAGCCTTTTATTGATATGTTAAAAGAGTTTGTGGGTTTAACTCTTTATTACACAATCCGACTTTTAACGACAATGGGGAAGAAGCCTTTTGAAAACAATGTGGGAAAAAGAGAAAATGCTGGTAACCAGCATTTTCTCTTTTTCCCACAATGTTTTCTATCCTTCCCAAAACAAATTTCAATTTCTGAGTCACATTTAATTTGTCGTCTGCAAATGCTTTTTATTTGGACAATTCTAAAATTTTGTCTTTTTAGTAGGGAGGTAAAAGTAACCTGTAGACATAAGGGCTAAAGATTTAAACTCACTCATTCCGTGCGTCATTTTGTCCTTTCAGAATCATACGAAAGCCTTGTTGAATTTTCCAGGATCGAACAAGATTTTTTTCGTCACTTCCGGAGAGACGGTAGACGCTTACGTCACACAATGTCTTCCACGGTCGCTGGAGACCGGATGTATAGAGAAAATGACGGTGACTGTTGTATGAATTGCTTTTGTGCTACATTTTGTTGTGTATGTTGTTTTCACAACATAAAGAACTCAACACGAATTAAAATCTTGTGGATATGGCTCATTATTGTTGGAATTTCATCCTGCGTGTTTTTGTCGTGTTATCTGTTCAAGCCAGATTATCCCTACGCATCACCGTCTGACATGCGGCCGGTAACCAATAACATCAACTTCGTGTTTTGTGAGGCTGTTTCCATAGAGTCCCCTGGTACCCCAATGGATGTTTACTCTTTCACGGGTCCGGTGAAGATTGACCCGTTAAAAAGAGAAAATATGAGTCAAAGGACAGCACTGTACAGCAATGTTTACAGTTATAATTTCTTCACTTTGTATTTATTACCGGGGTCTACAGCTAAGATTCAACACTGTACTAAGGCGCTTATGGCTTTCTATGTATTCAGTGGATATAAACATTTCAAACAATGGCAAGATGACCCGTATTGTGACTTCTGCTACGATACTAAAATTTATCTCCAGGGTACTTACGAGTGTGGATGGGACACGGGCTACAAGGAATTCGACCTTAACGTTACAAATGAAGGTGAAATGTTTTTCGTGTATTCAAATGAAGACTTAGAATCGGCATGGGTGAATTTGATACTGAATATAAATCGCACAGAGTACGATCTACGAAACGCAGCACGGGTGTGTACCGATGTGACAGACTGCCAGGTTAGCCTGGACGAACCTGATATTACCGCGATATATCATGTTGATAAAGGGTACGATATTGGTGAATTAGACCATTCAAAGTTTACAACAAAATGTGTTCCAAGAGTTTGGGCTTACTTTCTTACACATGGGTTAGGTATCTTTATAATTGGAATAACATTCAGCATTCTTATTCAGAACATGTGTAAAGACCAATATCATTCTTACAATAACACCAGCTTTGCTGGTTATAGTGACAACGAGAGAACACCGTTGCTTTACGACCCGTCTGCTCTACCTCCTTCTTATAACACCGTGACATTGTCACCACCAAAATATGAAGATATTATGAGAAATTGTGAAGATCCGCCCCCTTATCTTGTTGCTGTGGCAGCTCTGGCGGAGAGAAATAATTCAATAAGTGTAAATACACAAAGCATAGAGACTCGTGACGAGACAGATGACGGTGCTAATGATACTACCAATGGGACGTCAACTGTAAGACATTGTAATAATAGTGCTGAAGTGCAAAACGTTGCGTGTATTAACACCACGTCGACGTGTATCGTCTCTAGTCCTGTAAATATTAACTAAAATGTTGAACAACTCACGTGAAATTTTAAGTTTTCACGCAATACTAAACTTTATGTTATGTTATGTTACGTTACGTTACGTTACGTTATGTTACGTTACGTTACCTTATGTTGCGTTACGTTATGTTATGCTATGTTATAAACGGGAAACACGAGTAGCACGTATTCACCGACTTTTCTTAAGAACATTCTCTGAATAATTCTCAAGCATTTTCTAAATTTGACAGCAACTTAAGTTCTAACTGACTAAACCATGTCAGTCGTGTTCTTTGAAAAGATGGTGTTATGCATCTGCAACAAGTATCGACCCCGATCAGCCTCCGCAGTCCGCGCAGGCTCATCTGGGCCGAAACCTTTTGCTATTGGCCAATTTTCTGCATATTTAGGGACCAGTCTACCTCATAATTCAGTCAGTTTAAATGGATTTTATGGATCCATAATCATAACTGATGACTTGCTTGGTATGATACATCACGGAGTTACACCGAACCCCCCTTTTTTCCAGAGCACCTTTCATATGATTTAGCCAATCAGAAATTGTGTTACTTTTTTTTTTTTAAACTTGGAATTAGACTAACAAAAGAAATTGAATACGGGCGTTGTGGGTCGAAACTATTGGCTTTTGGTAAATTTTCTGCAAGTCCAAGAACCAGTCTACCTCATGATTAACCCTTTCCCAAACGATAAATTTTAGACTGGTCCAAATTGAAAGAGTTTGCAGACGACAATTTTAAATTTGATGAAAATGGCAGAAAGTTCTCAAAAAGGGTAGAAAACACTGTGGGAAAAGGAGAAATTGCTCGTTACGAGCAATTTCTCCTTTTCCCACAGTGTTTTCAAAAAACTTGTACTGCAGACACATGAAAACCAGGGCTTGTTTGGGAAAGGGTTAAGGCTGTTATGTAACAAAATGGAATTTATGGACACATATATGTAATTGTGTAATGACTTCCTCGGCTTAATGCATCGCATATATGCGCATTAAATATTTGAAATAAAACTATTTTTTGCCCAGGGCGGTGCTAAATATCATTTGTGAAAGGTACTGGCTGTGCAATGTAATTAAATATATACCACACTTTTTATATTCAAAGGACTTTTTTACGTTTTTTTTCCCGTATCCTATACCAAGTTACTCCATTTTTACCGGAACACAATATTTAGATTAAAGATTTGAGTCTTTGAGTCATGTTCTGTGAAAAGGGTCTTTAATGCATCTGCACAAAAGAATCGACTCAGGTCAGCCTGCGCAGTCCGCGCAGGCTGACCTGAGTCAATACTTTTTGTTTTTGCATATTTCTTGCATGTCCAAGGACCATTCTGCCATAGGATTCAGCCGGTCGTTAGAAAAGGTGGATTTTATGGACCCATAATTATGTGATGATTTGCCTTCTTGCCCCTTTTGTCATAGCATGACTCATTTATTTTTCGGTCCATCTTTCAAAATGGCGTACCCGCATCAAGCAAGAAATTGTGCACTGATGTTTAACTTGAGTATCATGTTTTTACATACAAATTGTTTTTAACTTCAAAACACAATCTATCGCTCTGATTGTCCGCCATTTTGACCCATTTAACCCTTTCCCAAACGATAAAATTTAGACTGGTCCAAATTGAAAGAGTTTGCAGACGACAATTTTAAATTTGATGAAAATGGCAGAAAGTTCTCCAAAAGGGTAGAAAACACTGTGGGAAAAGGAGAAATTGCTCGTTACGAGCAATTTCTCCTTTTCCCACAGTGTTTTCAAAAGACTTGTTCTGTAGACACGTGAAAACCAGGGCTTGTTTGGGACAGGGTTAAGGAATGGCCTTCACCCTTTACCACACAATCCCGAGTTTTAACGACCCTGCAAAAGAAGTCTTTTGAAAATATTCTGGGGACAGGAGAAAATGCTGGCTACCAGCATTTTCTCCTTTTCCCACAATGTTTTCTAACCTTTCATAGAAGAATCAAGACATTTTATCTACATCTATTTTGTCGTCTGCAAATGCTTTCAATTTGAAATAGTCTGCGATTTTGTCGTTTGGTAAAGAATTAAAACGACTTCCCTGATAAGCAAAACTGTTGTCACTGATATCGGAAGTCCATACTTTTTTTCAGAAAACCAATAAAAGCGGCCCGTGTTAGGTCAGATCGGTTCTATAGTGTCAATACTTTACACACAAAGTGTCTTTAATCTTTAATTTCAATACAAAATTTATCGCTTTTTATATGTCCGCCATTTTTAACCGATGAACCGAACGATCCTTTAAACGACTTCCCTGATTGGCCGAACTGTTAACGCCTGGTTATCCTGGTTTTCCATAATAGCCAATAAAACCAACAGGCGTCGTATGGTTTAGTCAGATTGGTCCTACAGTTTGAATGCGTTAGGCCTACATACAATGTTCTTTTAACTTCGATACAGAATTTATCACTCTACATGTCCGCCATTTTGACCGATGAACGGAACGACCTGTTATCACCAATATCGGAAATCCAGGTTTTCCATAAAAACCAATAAAAGCGACAGGCGTCGTATGGTTTAGTCAGATTGGTCCTACAGATTGAATGCTTTACACACAATGTATTTTTAACTTCAATACAGAATTTATCACTCTACATGTCCGCCATTTTGACCGATGAACAGAATGACCTTTAAAACGACCTTCCTGATTGGCCAAGCTGTTATCGCCGACACCGGAAATTCAGATCTTTTTTTATAGAACAACCGATAACAGCGGCAGTCACCGTATAGTTCAAATTAGATTGGTCACGAGACAAAATTCTGTGTTCATAATCCTTCTTTCCAATAAAAAATATGACATCATATTCTTGTAAATTGACATTTTTATATTCATGTGATATATTACTGGCTAAAAACACATTTCCTGTTTTCCACTTAACTCAAGGTGAAAGTTTAAAGGCCCCATAGCGGCCAATAGTGAACAATGTGGGTGTTAAAATCCATTTAAATGTAAAATCACACCATTTGAAAGGAAGGAAATTTTGTAAAGGTGACAATCTGTCATTGTACAGTTGGTCCGAGTTTTAGTTGCTGGCAGAAAATTGATTGATTGATTGATTGATTAACGTTATTTTAGTCAAATCACGGCGACAGCTCACATACTCCTGTATGTCTTGAGTTTCACCGGTACCAGGCTAGGGCTGCCGGCAGAAAAATGGATTTTAAAACCAGGTAAAAAGTAAACAAAAGAAAGAGAGACCTGAAATTTTTTTATCTAGTTTTAAAATGCATTTTCTTTTTTTAAACCAGCGACTAACATTTTCACCGACTGTACAATAACAGATTGTGATCCACACAACAATCTCCATACTTTTAAATGGTTTTGATTTAAACTTGGATTTTAACATCCACGTTTGGTTACTTTTGGCAGCTATTGTTACTTTAATGAAGTCAGAGTTAATCTGACGTGTATCAGTGCTTTAAACTTGGTTCGTTAGATAACAACGGGGTCTATTCAAAGAAGGTCAGCGCATCCGGACGGCCCTGTATAATGAAGCCATGCTCTGGGAAACGGGGGCTTAATTCTTTGCCACACGACGAAATTTTAGACTTGTCGAAATCGAAGGTATCTGCAGACGACAAAATAAACATGACTAAAAATTGAAATTTGCTTCGAGACGGGCAGAAAACGTTGTGGGAAAAGGGGAAAATGCTGGTTTACAGCATTTTGTTCTTTTCCCACAATGTTTTCAAAAGGCTTTTTTCCTGAAGGTCGTTAAAACTCAGGATTGTGTGGTAAAGGGTTAAATAATCTTGCATTATTATAAGCAAGTCATCACATAATTATGGATCCATAAAATCCATTTGGTCCAACAACCAACTGAATCATAAGGTAAACTGATCCTTTGGCATGCAGAAAATTTATCAATAACAAAAAGTTTTGACCTAGATCAGCCTGCGCGGACTGCGCAGGCTGACCTGGATCGATACTTTTTGCAGATGCTTAAACCCTCTTTTCATAGAGTATTGTTCAAATTTAGATGCATTTTTATCACCCGCGTTGTTTATGTTTGGCCGCAACTGGGCCTTTGAGGAAGCCAGAGGTAACCTCGCGTCAGCTTTACACAGGCCAGAGGTAACCTCGCGTCAGCTTTACACAGGCCCAATGAGAGAACAAATGGGTGTTCGACTACGAGCATTGAACCCGGACTTCCCTGTATCATTCACTTTAACTCTTTACCGGACGAAAAAAAAAAAAATCAACTTGTCCGAATTGAAAGCATTTTGCAGACCACAGTTGAGATATGACTCAGATTAATCCTTACCACACAATGACGCCTTTTAACGCCCCTGGGAAAGAAGCCTTTTGAAAGCATTGTGGGAAAAGGAGAAAATGCTGGTAACCAGCATTTTCTCCTTTTCCCACAATGTTTTCTACCCTATCAAAGAAACATTGCACCATTTGAGCCACACTGAAATTGTCGTCTGCAAATGCTTTCAATTTGGACAAGGATAAAATTTTGTAGACTGGTAAAGGGTTAAAGGTTTGTTTGTAATTTGATAAAAAAAAAAAAATATGAGAAAAGGAGAAAATGCTGGTTACCAGCATTTTCTCCTTTTCCCATAATGTTTTCGAATCCTTTTAAAGATAGATGCTATTGTATGGGCCAGATTTAATTTATCGTGTGCAATGGCTTCCAATTCTGAAAAGTCTAAAATTTTGTCTTAAACGGACATTTAACCCTTTCCCAGACGAGCCCTGGTTTTCTCGTGTCTGCAGTCTTTTGAAAACACTGTGGGAAAAGGAGAAATTGCTCGTAACAAGCAATTTCTCCTTTTCCCTCTGTGTTTTCTACTCTTTTTGAGAACTTTCTGCCATTTTCATCAAATTTAAAATTGTCGTCTGCAAACTCTTTCAAATTGGACCAGTCCAAAATTTGTCGTTTGGGAAAGGGTTAAGATTTCCTTCCATCTATTGTACGCTCAAATCAGACACGGAAACATTTACGAAACAATTAAATTCATAAATACTTTATTCTAACTCTAAAAGGAAGAATTTTATTTCATGTGAAAATCAATGACAAGCATGAAATAATCACTGGTGGTAACCGGCATTTTTTTCCTTTTCCCACAATGTTTTCAAACTCTTTCACAGACAAATCCTTTTATATGAGCCAGATCTGATTTATGCAAAGTTTTCTGATTTGGAAAAAGTCTTAAATTTTGTCGTTTGGCAAAGACAGAATATTTCCGTTCCATCAATTTTCCGCTCAAAGGAAATTAGATTGATTGATTGATTGATTGATTGATTGTATGGTGTTTAACGCCGTTTTCAACATTATTTCAGTTATATCGCGGCGGCCAGTGCACCTATCCATGCTTTCCTGGAGTTTCTTTTACCAGTACTCCGCACAATATTCTTTCCAAGCCACTGGCTGCTTTCCCACATATCCATCGTCGAAACAATGGTCAAAGGAAATTAGACAAATATTTGTGAAGCGATAATGTCTCATTTATGAGCCATGATCTGACAAAAGGGGGTTTAGTGCCTCTCCGTGCTGCTTTATACCTGACTAGTCATTATATAATTATGGATCCATTTACTCAATTTTGTCTAACAACCGACTAAGTCATGAGACAGAATGCTCCTTTGACATACAGAAAATTGACCCATAGCGAAATGCTTTGACCTAGGTCGCGGATTGCGCAGGCCGACCTGGGTCGATACTTTTTAATAGGTGCATTAACCCTTTCCCAAATGACAAATTTTGGACTGGTCCAAATTGAAAGAGTTTGCAGACGACAATTTTAAATTTGATGAAAATGGCAGAAAGGTCTCAAACGATACTTTTTAATAGGTGCATTAAACCTCCTTTTCACAGAGCATGGCGCATATAAATTTTCTAACCCTAAGAGGAAGAATTTGGCTTCACATAAAAAAAAAAAATCGTGACGACTATCAAATAATCATTGGCGTGCTATTTTTAAGTCGGTTAATCATCAATTTGACGGTGTCGTGTGATTTTAGACTCAATGAGATTTAGAATACAGAATATACCTATGTTTATGAGCCATGCTCTGTAAAAAGGGGGCTTAATGTATCTCCGTGATGCACCATTCCAAGCAACTCATCACAGTATTATAGATCCATAAAATACAGTTTGTATAACAGCCGACTGAATCTGGTGGTACACCGCTCCTTTTACACGAAAAATTTTTTTTTTTACTGTCGGCAGAAAATGTGCATAACATTTACTTAGGAGTTTATGAGGGTTTAAAAATCCCACTCCCGGACAGAAATGCTGGTTGTCTTTTGTCCTTTTCGTGGTTAATATGACATCCTGTTAGTATCTAATCAATTTTTCTCGCAGACAACATTTTTTTTTCATACAATAAAACCACTTTTGAAATCATTAGAATACAGTAGATCTAGATTTAACCTTATGTTCGATTTTGTTTTAATTAAAAAAAAAAAGTGTCTCTTTTTTTTCCTATCCAGTTATTATTTACCTTTAGTATTGGTCGAAAATTACAATAAAAAAAAAGAGAAAAATGTTATTTTCTTGATAATTTAAAGGCAATGAATCTTCAAATAAACATCAGGTTCATTGGCAAATGCAAACCCTGTTTGTACTTTTATTTGAGCTATCAAATTTTTTTTTTTATTTCATTTTGTACAAAATGTCATAACGAAAGTGACCTTGCCAGTATACAGCTGTATAGCTCTTTTCGTACCGTTTTCTGACTTTACCCAAGACTTTGTAAAAAAAAAAGACAATTTAAAACAACAGTGGGCTATTGTTAGGTAACTATGGATACGTTATCAAGGGCCCGCTGTGCGATACTCTACTTGAAAATACGGATCGTTTCTCGTTTGTCTTACACCAACAGGGGAGGGAACAAACAGTCTGTCTGCTGACTTGTACGACGGGGGCCGGTTATCCCTCCTTGAAACCTGTAGAGTAAATAATTTCAGGGACACATCAGCCATTCTAAATTACAATCTAAATTCTAATTTCTCAAGAATTTTTTAAATTTCAAAAGTAACACAATTTCTGATTGGCTAAACCAAATGGTTTAGCCAATCAGAAATTGTGTTGCTTTCGAACTTTAGGATGAGGCTAGGTATGCGATCTACATAGAAATGGTTGGTGTAAACGTGCTTAGACTATTAAAACAAAATCAAAAACACACATAGTTTTGTTTTTCTGATCGGCCAATTGTCTCTTTAAATTTTTCGTGTCCGTTTTTCTATCTTCAGCTTTGGGTGTTAAAGCAACCATGTTGCGTTGCTATTTTTTAAATATGTTTGATATCCGTGTAATCAGTATATTCCCATCTTTTGCACCACGTGGTATTTGCAATGAGCCATGCTCTGTCAAAAGAGGGCTTAGTGCATTTTCATGCTACATTGTACCAAGCAAGGCATAATTAGGGATCCATAAAATCCACTTCGTCTAACAACTGACTGAATCATGAGGTAGACTGGTCCTTTGACAAACAGAAAATTGGCCAATAGCGAAAAAAATTGGACTGCGCAGGCTGATCTGAGTCGATACTTTTCACAGATGCATTAAGCCCCTTTTCACAGAGCATGGCTCAACTGCTTTTAGTATGCACTTCTGTAAAATTCCGTTGTTGATCATTACATAAAGCAAACCATCTTTATGTACCGGTAACATTAATATTCAAACTGCTAAATATGAATATGAAATGAAAATCCACTGCCGATAGAATCAGGTCCAAAATATAACGATTTGGAAATTCCTTTCGCAAAGAAAATTTTACCGTATTGGACAGTGTAGATCCAAGATCCAAGATCTGCACGTTCTGTGCAGTCTGGGTCTGTATTCTCCAACCATTCTTAGGAACCTTCTTTGTCTTGTTCTCCAGAATTTTCTATGTTGGAAAGTAACAGAACTCCTGATTGGCTAAACTATTTGGTTTAGCCAATCAGGAGTCATATTACTTACAAATGTAGAAAATCTTGGAGAATAAGACTAAGAATTTTCTTAAGAATGGTTGGTGAATATGGAACCTGATCTTGATCTACACTGTCCGCAAAGGCGTGTTGTGTCACACCTAGCAGTCAAAGGGATTTAGATATACTCGAAGCAACGCACACGTACCGTCCACACTCGCGCTGTCTTGTGCTGTTTGGTTTTGTGATGACGTTCATTTGTAGGTTCCTTTGTAGGTGTAACAGGGTAACTGTATTTCCCGTTTGAACGGCAGTAACATAGGACACAAGCCAGGATTCCTGCTATAACAACGGAAAGGCCGGCTATACCAAGTGCTATATAGGCATACTGTCTTGTTGTAGCCTCATCTGTGATATCATAAAAAATATATGTACAAAAACTGCAAAGGCGCAAAATTTTGCTTTTTGAAACTGGCTGAAACTTTCATTTGATTTATATAGCAGTTGACGATACATCTATACTTGTTTCCAGCCAGTTTTTAATCCATTTCATCTTCAGTTGATTAAAGTACATTATATAATCATTCTTGTATCTTCATGCCAAATATTGCCCCTTACGACTACAAGGTTGCACGGATTACGACGGATAGAAATGCATTTCATTTTTGTGGCATTTGTCGAAGACAATGCCACTATGAGTTCAATACGGAATTTTGAAAATCATGTATCGTATTTTGTGCAAAACCGAAGGAAGTAAACCCAATTAAACTCATTTTATCAAAGACAAATAAGTGTTTCGATTGCACTCAGATATGAAAATGAAAACGGCGTATAAATAAATTGGATTAGGCCATCGATCATGGAAATACTTCTTTTTTATCGAAAATAGTTTGGTCTGCTATAGTCTTCTATTGGCGTAATGATACACACAATCTATGTTTCCTGACCGCCCGATTCCGTGCTTGATCGTCCCAAGTCAGTTCGTTCCTGGACTTAGTCGTCCCTGGGCTTGTTTGCCAGGACTTGTTCGTCTCACAAGATTGCACCTACTCTGTTGGATTGTATATGACTATATAGTTGGTTCACTTTTATGCGAATATTTTGAAAAAATTTCTATGGTTTATTTTTCAAATTATTAATTCCACACAATGGCTCCCTTGACAAATGCCATACCGGTGCTTTCAACACTTTGATTTTTTTTAGCCTTCAGAAAAACCAATGTCGCTGTTTCCGGTTTTAAACGAGGACAAATTCCTTGAGCTTCTTTATTTCTTACACCACATATAGTGATAATATATTTATGTATACACAGCTAACCAAATTCTGAGTCATTTACAAACTTCCAAGTCTTAAAAGCTCTCTCTCTCTCTGGCTTTAAGGATGTACCTTTAATGCGTTAGTAGGAGTGAGAGATAAGAGCAACGGGTTTAATTTACTGCCTAAAGAAAGGAACTTAAACACGAGAAATTGAATAAAATAACTACCTTGATTAGGTACCGTCTGGGAACTGTCTGCATCCTGAAAACAACGATTGCAATACTAGAAATTTACGACTTAACATGCTTAATATTTAAGAACCATGCTCTGTGAAAAAGGGGGCTTAATGCATTTGCAAAAAGTATCGAACCAGGTCAGCCTGCGCAGTCCGCGCAGGCTGGCCTGGGTCGAAACTTTTTGCTATAAGTCAATTTTCTACATGTCCAACGATCAGTTTACCTCCAGATCGAGTTGTTTGTGAGACTAAACTGGTTTTTATGTATCTATACTTATGTGATAACTTGATAGATATAATGCATCACGGAGATGCAGTAAGCCCCCTTTTGTCATGTTTCATATAAACTTAAATACATAATTTACATACAGTGTATTTCGTCGAGTTTAGACCCGTGCGAGGAAAGGAAATTGGGTTTTGTCATGGTAGTTATGATGCTAGGTCTAACTTTTCATCGTGAAGCTTCGATAATCAAATCAATCTATAGAAATGAGCCATGCTCTGTGAAAACGAGGCTTACTGCGTCTCTGTGATGCATAATATTAAGTAAGTCATTAAGTCATCACACAGCTATGAACTCATAAAATCCATTTTGTCTCACAACCGACTGAATCATGAGGTAAACTCGTCCGGTGACATGCAGAAAATTGACAAATAGCAAAAAGGTTCGACTCAGGTCAGCCTGCACGGACTGCGCAGGCTGACCTGGATCGATACATTTTGTAGATAAATTAAGCCCCCTTTTGCCAGAGCATGGCTCAAATATAAATCGATCGTTCATGTCGATTCTATTAAAATGTAAATATTCATAATTCGGATTGTTTGCACATTTTATGTAAGAAATATGCTTTCGCATCGATAAAGTCACTAACTAGGCATCGCTTACCGAATAAATGCTTGAACATCCTAAGGAAACGACAGCTCTGTTTAGAGTTAGACCAGCCACACTTGGAGGTGTTGCGCAAGTTACATCTACAGTGACTCCTGAAATGAAATTTTACGTGGTAAATACGTAAAAGAGACTTTCATTATGTTCTGTGAATGATCATATAAAATATGTAATTTCCAACGATACGTTTAAGAAATCACATGTACAATGAAAAGAAAGGTTAAAAGACCCTCGTTAGGTTATGATGAAAATTTGAAAAAAATCTTGTACTGAGAATGTTATCTTTTGCGAATGATTGATTGATTGATTGTATTGTGTTTAACGCCGTTTTCAACATTATTTCAGTTGTATCATGGCGGCCAGTGCACCTATCCATGCTTTCCTGGAGTTTCTGTTACCAGTACTCCGCGCAATATTCTTTCCAAGCCACTGGCTGCTTTCCCACATAACCATCGTAACAATGGTCAGCGGTGAGAGAGGAATGAATCCTGTCGCGATGACTATCATCAATCCTCGGAAAGAAATTGGCCAAGCCGGGGATCGAACCTGGGACCTCCTGTTCTCAAGTCCTGTACGCTACCGACTGAGCTACGGGGGCTTGGCTTTTTGAGAATGAGCTATCTTTCAGGATAAGCTTGTAAAGACTATTAACATTTGAGAAAATTAATTTAATGAAAAATACTATATTTCACTCGGAATGTTGCACACATTCATGAAAATAGAAATCTACGAAGCCTAAACATTAAAAACAACTATTGGGTTCTAACCATTAACCCTTTCCCAAACAAGCCCTGGTTTTCACGTGTCTACAGTACAAGTCTTCTGAAAACACTGTGGGAAAAGGAGAAATTGCTCGTAACGAGCAATTTCTCCTTTTCCCACAGTGTTTTCTACCCTTTTTGAGGCATTTCTGCCATTTTCATCAAATTTAAAATTGTTGTCTGCAAACTCTTTCAATTTGGACCAGTCCAAAATTTGTCGTTTGGGAAAGGGTTAAGAGATGATACTACAAAATTCTGGAAACTTTATGTTGTATTCTTGTCAATCAAAGGCGTACACCGTTCATTAAAAAAAAGAGGCACAACAGATTGTTGCAAAAACAGAAAGTAAAGGATACCTGAATACAAGGCCCACGTGCTCAACCAGGATAACTGACAGCTACAATCCCAAGGATTCGATCCGAGTGTGACGGTTCTTAGTTGTGACAACGACGTAAACAGACCGGAAGGTAACGTTGTTAAAGCATTTCCGGACAGATCTAGTACCCGGAGCTTGGCCAACCCTTGGAAACACCCAGCAGTTAGTGACGATATACTGGAAGCTTTTAGGTCTATTTCCTGCACTGATTTGAGGCCGTGGAATAGGCCAAGGGGAAGCACTTTGTCAAGAAAATCGCTGTTGATGACGATGTTCTTTAACTTAGAAAGGCCGGCAAAGCTTGAATCTGTCAGCGGTCCGACAATACCTGAGTTGATTGTCAAAGTTTCAAGTCCACTTAGATTGGCAAGCATGTTATCCGAAATACCTATAGAGCAGAATATGCGTTTATCGTATTTAAAAAAAAAAACACATGGAAAAGCTGATATAAAAAAATAAAAAACTGGTTCGAATCCCCAGCTAGGCCAATTTCTTTCCGAGGACTGGTGATAGTCATTGCGACAGGATTCACTCTTCTCTCACCACTGATCATTGTTTCGATGATGGTTTTGGGAAGATTATTGAGCAGAGTGCTGATAAAAGAAATTACAGGAAAGCAGGTGCAGATGCACTGGTAGCCACAATATAACAGAAATAATGTTGAAAACGGCGTTAAACACCACACAGTCAATCAGTCAGTCGATCGGTCGGTCGGTCGGTCGGTCCGTCCGTCCGTCCGTCCGTCCATCCATCCATCCATCCATCAATCAATCAATCCCCTCATAGGTAAATCAAACGGTATGAAAATCGTTTTTAAAATTGCTATATTTTTTTCTTACCGTCCTGGACATAACAATTTTCCATTGTCAGAGTTTTGACCCATTTCAGATTGCTTGAAAACGTGTCGGTCTCCAGTATAATATTTTCCAAGTTACACTGAAATTTGATCGCCATTGTTTGACCATTTACGTTCCCAGCTGGACCTGCTAACCCGCTCAGAGCCTACAATAATTCAAAACATGAGGTTTAACCCTTAGGTTGATAAGCGCGACTCGCGGACCTTTTGCGGACAGTGTAGATCAAGATCAGACTGCAGAGAACGTACAGAACTTGGATCTACACTGTCCGTTAAAGAGATATCCCCCCAAAAAAAGAAAAGTGACTTTGAAATAGCAATATTTTGGTTTTTACTATCGGCGTGAAAGTTTCATTTTAGTTATTTAGAAGACCAAGGGTTCAGAGTAAATTCAAAATTATACGAGCCATGCTGTGTGAAAAGGGGGCTAAATGCATCTGCGAAAAGTATCGACCCAGGTCAGCCTGCGCAGTCCGCGCAGGCTGACCTGGGCCGAAACTTTTCGCTATTGGTCAATTTTCTGTATGTCAAAGGACCAGTCTACCTCGAGACCCAGTTGACTGTTAGACAAGACGGATTTCATGGTGTCTATAATCATATGGTGACTTAATATTTGTGTAAGGCGTCGCGGAGATGCATTAAGCCCCCTTTTGCCAGAGCGTGGTTCATTTAATGAAAATAATATAAATGATTGTAAAGTAGATAACCAGAGTCGGATGGTCATGGTTATATGGTTATATAATGTTTAATGCCGTTTTCAACATTATTTCAGTTATATTGCGGCGGCTAGTGCTCCTATCCATGCTTTCCTAGAGTTTCTTTCACCAGTACTAAGCATAATATTTTTTTCCAAGCCACTGGCTACTTTCCCACATAAGCAGCGTCGTGGCAATGGTCAGCGGTGAGAGAGGAATGAATCCTGTCGCAATGACTATCATCAATCCTCGGAAAGAATTTGGCCCAGCCGGGGGTCGAACCAGCGACCCCCCTGTTCTCAAGTCCTGTACGCTACCGACTGAGCTACCGGGCTCGGCACCAGAGTCGGAAAAGTGCATAAGATTCGCTTTCATTTGTTTATGGCGAATGCTTAAAATCTGCAGCTGACAAGTGCCTATTTAAGAATGGAAATTGCACGGCCTTACAAAACCGTATCCTTTTATATAAGGGGCATACTCTGTGAAAAGGGGGTCTAATGCATCTGCCAAAAAAAAAAAAAAAAAAAAGCGAAGTCCTTGCAGGCTGACTTGGGTCGAAACTTTTTGCTGTGTGTTAATTTTCTACATGTCCAAGGACCATTCTCCCTCATGATTCAGCCGGTCGCTAGACAAAGTGGATTTCATTGATCTGTGATTATGTACTGACTTGCCTGGTATAATGGCCCACGGAGATGCATTTTAAATCCCATTTTGCCGGAGCATGGCTTATATGATACCAGCTCTATGAAAAGGGAGCTTAATGCATCTGCAAAAAGTATCGACCCATGTCAGCCTGCGCAGTCCGCGCAGGCTGACATGGGTCGAAACTTTTTGCCATTGTTAGATTCTCTGCATGTCAAGGGACTACTCTACCTAGGACTAAATGAAACTATGATTCAAATTCAAATAATTTCAAATTCAAAAAATTTATTCAAAAATATAGGCCACCGGCCCATAATATATAAGCAATTTTACAGGACATTCCCCCACAAGATTTCACACGTTGATAATCATTCAAACCGAGACATTATCGTTCGAAAGCCGAGGAAGTTTTGACTTATCCAATATATTGAAAACGTCTGCTATAAATAGATCAACGGCTCAATTGGGTTGGATTTGTTCCATAAAAGTAGAAGACATTGTTTGAAAAGGAGAAAATGCCCGTTCTGAGCATTCTCTCCTTTTCCCAAAATGCTCTCACTGCTTACAATCCTTTAAAATTAAGTTCATTTTTCTTTTCGAAAAAATGTAGGCCACCGGCCAAATAATAAAAACACTTTTATACAACATTTCCTCAACAGGACAGAACCATTCACAATTATTTAAACCTAGACTTTTAACATCGTATAAAATCCGAAAATTTTAGCCTTATCCAGAATGAGAGTTTCTGCAGATGAATAAACTGTGACACATTTAGTTGGGTCTGTTCATTAATAGAAGACAAGATTGTGTGCTTACTTCTTAGTATGATGCCTCACGGAAGTGATTCATTTTAAATCCCATTTTTCCAGAGCATGGCTTAAATACGTTGTACATAAACATCACTGTTGAAATCGCTTTTATCTTTCAACTAACCGGATATCCATGCAATTACACCCATGCGATATTTTTTTTGATATACCACGGATATTTATAGATTTTTGATATACCACGGATATTTATAGAACAGTAAGTTCCACTGACTCCGCCCCCTATCACCATTTATGAATGAAATGCATTCCAAAAATAGTAACGATTACTACAGAAAGCCCGCGAAAAAAGAACGATGTCAGAGCACGAGCGCTACTTTCTGATGATCTGCCTACGTAATTCCTGCCCGTGACGTCATTTGAATGCTCGTTTACCGCGTCTTCTCAAATAGAATAATCCCAAGCGATCTCAATCGCAATTTTCGGACGTTTAATTACTACGATAAAGTACTATGCGTGTGGGTAATGCAATTTTAAAATGGGAGTTCCGACAAATAAACTTTTAAAATGTATTTGTCGGCAACATTTTTCACATCTTTTCACAATGAGTACAAATCATAGGTTAAAAGATAAATAGAATACGTACGTGTATAGTGTTGTCGTAGATCAAAAATATCTAACTCGGTTGTGAGAATTGATAATTGTCTCGCCAAGGCTCGACAATTATCAATTCTCCCAACCTCATTAGATATTTTTGATCTACGACAACACTATGTACGTATTCTCTATAACCACCCTTCATTTTCATGAGAGCCCAGATAGCATTAAATAGAGGATCTTACATGAGTGTTTATGTATTATCATTTTTTATCAAACGAGTTGACTAAATAATTATAAGACGCGAGTCTTGGCGAGCTTCATATATATTTTAGTCAACGAGTTTGATAAAAATGATAATACATAAATGCGAGTGTGAGATTCTAATTATCACACAAAACAAATTACAGACAAATAAGTATCCTGCATCATCACCTTCAGCCTTTATACAGTTAACCGATGTAGTTTGGTTTGAAATGTTTACATACGCAAGGAAATAGCTCCGTGACATTTAAATCGAAAGCAGAGTGAAACAGTTTATAGAGGGCGTGAATTAACATAGCTCCCCAATTTTGTTGATTTTAAACAACTTTTACTTCATTTCTTGTTGTTATTAAACATGAAAATCTAAACATTTTCCACGCGCATGCTCCTTAACAAGGACGACGTCATTTTCCCGCGAAATGGCGAAGGAGTACAAATTCCTGCACGTGCTGTGGTTGATTCGCCGGCTTCACGCTCTCATAACTACAAAAGTAATCAGAGCCGGGACCCAAAAAACGATAATACACAAACGATAATACACTAGTGTATTATCAAAAATAAGTCATGGGTTTAATACACTGCTGGAGGAGGTTTTATGTGATAAAAATAGATTTTCAAGCCGACAAGTTGCAAATTACAAATAAAATTTTATTTGTTTTTATAGATACTAAATCTAGTTCTAAAATTATATTCACTATGGTTATGGTGTCTAACTGGGTGAACCATTTGAGTCATGTTCTGGCAAAGGGGGTTTAATGCATCTCTGTGATTCACCTTACCAAGCAAGTCATTAAACGACCTTTTCATCCATGAAATCAATTTTGTCAAACAGCTGACTGAATCATGAGGTAGACTGGTCCTTTGACATGCAAAAGATTGACCAATGACAAAAAGTTTCGACCCAGGTCAGCCTGCGCGGATTGCGCAGGCTGACCTGGGTCGATACTTTTTGCAGATGCATTAGGCCCCTTTTCACAGAGCATGGCTCATTTAGAAAATGGTTAGATAATCTGTTACAAACATTTATCGGGGGCCTGCGCGGCTCAGTGGTAAAGTGTAGGGCTGGTGACCTGGAGGATCCGGGTTCGAGCCTCACTCAATCCACTGGATTTTTTCCTCGGAGTGTCCTTGGGCAAGACACTTTAGAGCCCTGGCCTAGTACTGGTGAAATCCAGAAAATATATGAATATGTGAGCTGTCGGCGTGAAATGACTGAAATAATGTTGAAAGCGGCGTAGAAACACCATTCAATCAATTTAAAAAAAAAAAAAACATTTATCGATGCGGACAAAAACCCAACTGAAAAATTCGCTTACCTCTCCTGGCATAGTTCCTTTGATATTTTTAACTGTAACGTCATAAACATTTCCCGGGCTAAACTGCGAATCGAATAAGGGAGGATTCCAGGCGACAAAATCACATATCGCACTACTCAGACCAGGATCGAACCTACATCCTGTTGCCGCTGTTTGGCCGTATACCACTGCCAGATTGTTTATAAAACAGATCAACAGAACCATTCGATGGACTTTCATTTTAGTGCACACGTTATCAACAAATCACTTCTCAATTTGTAAGCGTTTGCTACCTAGATCTATATTATTGCGTCTACTTTTAGTTTAAACATATTTATTTTACATCGATTGAGAAACAAGTTCTTACAACTTATACCAATCTCTCTCGATTCTGCTTCCTGGAAACTACACCAGTACTCACGCCGAATGTTTGGGCCAATGAACAGTCCCAAAGTTGACATCCGCTCCCGGGTATCAAACTCAGGACCTTTTGATTACGAGGCAGACGCTCTACCTCACAACCACGGACACCACACATTGCGTCTACTTACTCCATTGTGTCTAGTAATTTCCGAACTTTAGAGTATTCCAGAATCGACCGTTTATCAAAATCTTTATCGCAATCCTTTATTTTCGGCGTAGCTGAATGCGCTGGCTTTTGACCTACTTCTTGGTACCGATAAAGAAATGAATAGATGGTAACTTGTGATTGGTCAAAATTGTGCACATGTTTATTCGGCGGGCCCCTACCGGCATATTTGCTAACACATTTATGAAACCACAATTAACAAGCGTTGCTGCTACTAATCGACACCCCGGAACCTTGATTCATACCATAGCAAAATAATGTAGTAGAGAATGATTCTTTTCTTGTGCTATTTGGAAATTTAATATTTTCATAAAGCGTTTCCAAATAACCCAATACTACTTTTTAAAGAAATGAAAAACAGTGAGGCAAAAGAGGTAACTGCTCGTGAGGTTACTTTTCAATATTTTACCAGAACGTGCAGTCTGATCTTGGATCTACACTGTCCAATAAGGAGATATATTTCTCCCCGAAAAAATTAGCTTTAAAATCACAAAATCTGGATTTTTACTATTGACTTGATAGCTTCATTTCACTTATTTAGCAGGTCTAGGGTTGATGTCAAACGATTCCAATCTCTTATTTTCGACGATGGTTATGTGGGAAAGCAGCCAGTGGCTTGGAAAGAATATTGTGCGGAGTACCGGTAAATGAAACTCCAGGGAAGCATGAATAGGTGCACTGGCCGCCGTGCTATAACTGAAATGATGTTGAAATCGGCGTTAAACACCCTACAATCAATCAATCAATCATTCCAACCTCTTAGTCTATATTGCACAAGATATTGATGAAAATAAATCTGGGACAGAAACAATCAAGAAAAGGGGGGTGGGAAAATGTATTATTGGCTATTCATGGACGTGTTTTCCTTTACTCGCCATGATGTTTCTCTCGGCGTGGGGATGCGTCAAAGTAATAATGAGCCATGCTCTGTGAAAAGGGGGCTTAATGCATATGCAAAAAGTATCGACCCAAGTCAGCCTGCGCAGTCCGCGCAGGCTGACATGGGTCGAAACTTTTTGTCATTTTTAAATTTTCCACGTGTCCTAGGACCAGTCTACCTCAAGATTCAGTCGGTTGTTAGACAAAATGGATTTTATGGATCCATAATTATGTGATGACGCGCTCGGTATAACGCATCACGGCGATACATTAAGCCCCCGTTTCACAGAGCATGGCCCAATCATTTTCCTCCGCATATGACGATAAGAATCAACAATAGATCTTGTCACATTTTTCATCAATTTATATATCGGCACAGTTCCTTTAGAACGTAGCATACCGCAGTTTCTAATGCAGGGGATTAGCTCATTTCTATAGACTTTTCACTTGCCGTCCAATAAAGTTAATTGTTGTCCATTTTAACCCTTTTTACCGGAGGATAAAATTTCAGACAGGTCCAAATGATGACTGGAAAAAAAGAGATCAATAATAACAATAACAATAATGATAATAATAAGTGAAGAATATCCTGACTAAAGGATGATTCAATGCAGGTGATCTCTGGCAAAAGGGGGTTTAATGCATCTCTGTAATGCATTATACCAAGCAAGTCATCACATAATTATGGATCTATAAAATCCATTTTGTCTAACAACCAACTAAGTTATGTGGTAGAATGGTCCTTACGAGGTAGAATGGACATGCAGAAAATTTACCTAAAGCAAAGTGCCTCGACACAGGTCAGGCTGCGCGGACTGCGCTCCTGACTCGATACTGATTTGCAGATGCATTAAACCCCTTTTTTTCACAGAGCATGCCGCAGATATATTGCTTCCACCATGATATTAATAATGTCCAGAAAGCTGATTCACGGCCATCTTGTATACTTCGTATCTTTCGTCAACAATATTGGTATTGTTTCTGTCTGCACATAACAAACTTGTAGCGTTGCAACAACTAAGTTAGGAATCAAGACAAAAAGAAATCCAGAATGCAAGCCTAAACAGATGTTCTTTGATGTAACAATATTGGTGTTGATCCTGAATGTATATAGCAAAACTTGTACCATCGCAACACCTAAGTTCGGGATCAAGAACAATAACAAAGGAGCCAGAATGTAAGGCTAAACAAATGTTCTTTAATGTAATTATAACTAATTATATACATGATTAATACTGAAGCCTAAAGCACACCTTGGATTGTTTTTTTTTTTTCAGGACAATGGAGAAAAAGATCTGATTGCCTTTTGTAAACCGTGTAGAACGTGCAGTCTGATCATGAATCTACACCGTCTGCTATTCTGTATAGTACTGCAACAACAACAACCTTGAAACTACAATCCTTAGGTCTTCAGGGTCCCTCCATATTCACCAACCATTCTTAAGAAAGTTCTTAGTCTTATTCTCCAGATTTTTTTTTTAATTTGAAAGTAACACAACTTTTGATTAGCTAAACCATTTGGTTTAGCCAATCAAAAGTTGTGTTAGTTTCAAATTTAAGAAAATCTTGAAGACTAAGACTAAGAATATTCTTAAGAAAGAATGGTTGATGAATACGGACCTAGGTCGTTTTTTCCTGATTGGAAAATACATTTTATATTATTAGCGCCCTAATGTTTAAATGTCATCTTTGTCAGGACTTATAAGAATCTCCTTATCCGTCAACATCTGTTGTTGACCATTCGTACTTATATCAGTTTCGGCATTAAGGTCAACATTAACATCTGCATCGATTTCTGCTTCGTCTGCTCTATCATTCTCTATATTTGCTTGTTCACCGTCATCCCCGGATACTTCCTTTTCAACAGCGGAAGAGTCCATTTCAGTTTCATTTTCAACAGTGGAAGAGTCCATTCCAGTTTCATTTCCAGCTACGACATCTTTACTGGCACCATCCTGTTCTTGACTTGCGGTATCGTTCTCAACTTCATTTAGAGTGACTGTTGGCAATGTTGGGATGACGTCAAACTCCATACTTTGTGCTTTTATCTTCAGAGCCAAGGTTTCTTTATCAAGGACAACAAACATTGATTCGTTTTTGTCTTTATACTGATTTCTGATCACCTCTAGTTCCATATCTTTAACAGGAACACTGGAGACTCTCAGATCGTCGACAGACTTGGCCACGTGGTTGTTTGGGACAGGGACGGTGCCATTCAGATCAAGTTTGAGGTTGTTAATCTCGTCAACGATGTGGGAGCTGTTTTTGGTCGCCTCTATCGTCACCTCGGTGTTGTAAACGTCGTGCCTTTCATTGGCTATTTTTGTGTATTGAACTTCGCCCGTTTTCTGGAAAAAAAAAGAATAATAATATTATAAATATATCTGGGAAAATGAAATGATACGAGAAATAGCTATACAAAGTATTATATATCCCAGTATCTGGCGGTTGCAGCAGTAACCACATACTCGTTAACCCTTTCCCGTACAATGACGCCTTTTAACGCCCCTGGGAAAGAAGCCTTTTGAAAACATTGTGGGAAAAGGAGAAAATGCTGGTAACCAGCATTTTCTCCTTGTCCCACAATGTTTTCTACCCTATCAAAGAAAACTTGCACCATTTGAGCCAAATTGAAATTGTCGTCTGCAAATGCTTTCAATTTGGACTACGCTAAAAATTTGTCGTCTGGTAAAGGGTTAAAATACGGAATTGTTTGGTAAAGGGTTGAAAGGACAGTAAGAGCTTGAAGGTATTTGCGGTAAAAATTCAGCATGTCTTGATTTTATTTTATTTTTTTATTTATTTATTTATTTTTTTATTTATTTATTTTATTTTATTTATTTATTTATTTTTTTTTTTTTAATTTGAATTAGCTGCGCTTTGGCAAAAGGGGGTTTAATGCATCTCCGTGATACATTATACCAAGCAAGTCAGCATATAATAATAGATCCCATAAAATCCATCTTGTCTAACAACCGACTGAATCTTGAGGTAGATTGGTCCCTTGGACATGCAGAAAATTTACAAAAAAGCAAAAAGTTTCGATTCAGGTCAGCCTGCGCGGACTGCGCAGGCTGACCTGGATCGATACTTTTTATAGATGCATTAAACTCCTATTCACAGGGCAGGGCTCACATGTATGTTTACTAGAGTTTGTGTGCTTCTTTATGAGTACATGTACATAATGATACTTTATAGTTAACCCTTATCCTGTTAAAGAAAAGAGATGAAACTTTCAAGCCGATCGTAAAAACCAAAATTTTCCTTTTTTTAAGATATTTTTGGAGGAGAGACATCTCCTTATCGGACAGTGTAGATCGAAGATCAGACTGCATGTTTTGTGCAGTCTGATCTTGATCTACGGTGTCCGCAAAAGGTCAGTGAGTCGCGATTAGCAGCCTAAGTGTTAAGGTACTTTGATTGTGTTGCTACAAACAAAACAGAATATGGCGTCCACTGGAAAGACAACATCCTGCGGAAATAAACATTACAAAGCAGTAGTTAATGGGGCATCGTCAGGGACACCAAATATAATCGACGTTAAACCTTATCTGGGAGGGAAACAACGTGATTACTTTGACGGAATGATAGCCGACTTACCTCATCAACAATTGGTTCCAAGTAACCACATCTCAAAACCTTTTTGATACTTTCGGGCAGGAATGGCGTCAGACTGTCCCAGAACGGAATGAGATACTTCCGGTCAACCTCACCTGGCTTCTTGTATCCTTGAAAAAAGAATTTATTGAGAGTCATGGTCTATGAAAAGGGGCTTTAGTGCATCTGCAAAATGTATCGACCCAGGTCAGCCTGCGCAGTCCGCGCAGGCTGACCCGGATCGAAACTTTTTTGATATTGGTTAAGGTTTTTGCATGTCTAAGGACCATTCTACCTCATAATGTTGTTGGGCAAAACGGTTTTATGGATCCATAATTATGTGATGACTTGCTGGGTATGGTACATCATGGAAATACACTGAACCCCCTTTTGCCAGAGCATGGTTCATGTATGTGTTGAGGTAATCATTCGGCAAATATCTGAATAGCCACTGATGTTGTTTGTCGTCGCAATTTCGATAGAGTCACATAATTTCATATCTTCTCTTATAGCCGTATCAAACAGCCATTTTTTTTAATTACTGGAATAAAATACTGAAATGCATACTGGAGAAATAGGAAAAACACAGACACACTCTCTGTCTCTGTCTCTGTCTGTCTGTCTGTCTGTCTGTCTGTCTCTCTCTCTCTCTCTCTCTCTCGGAAAGATCATTCTTATTGACCGTGTTCTTTGAATTGACAACGTGCTAGTGACCCACTATATCTAGTATGCTATTTGGAAATCAAAGAATGATGTTGAAGATACATGTATTTGAAAACAAAGGTATCAGGTCACAGCAAGGAATCCACTTACCGGTGCAGAAAGAGATGATTGTTCCAAACAGTAGTACTTGTAAAATACCCAGAGCTCCGAACCATTGATAGGACAGCATAAACATTCGTCGAATACCAGTTCTACGAATCAAAAGTTTCAATTTATATACATATGAGGTATGTTCTGGCAAAAGGGGGCTTATTGCATCTCCGTAATACATCAAACGAAGCAAGTCATTACATAATTAAAGATCCATAAAATCGACTTCGTGTAACAACCGACTAAATCATGATGTAGAATGGTTCTCTGACATGAGGAAAATTGACCAATAGCAAACAATTTCGACAAAGGTCAGCCAACGCCAACTGCGCAGCTGACCTGGGTCGATACTTTTCACAGGTGGATTAAGCCTCCTTTTCACAAAGTAAGACTCATATACAAATATAGACCCGAACAGACAACATTTTGCACTTTGCTGCAAACTACCTTTGAAAACATTGCGATAAAAAAAAAAATGCTGGTATCGACCAATTTCAATATTTGTGTCAATATTTTTTTTCGTTATCAAATAAAGAACCTTAGAACATGTTGTTTGTCCCTGATTCAGAGAGTTTTTTTCAAAAGTTGTCCTCTGCAAGTTTTTGTTAGGAAGTTATAAATTAAAACATTCTGGGTACCATGGAATTCCTTATTTGGTAACCAGTCAATTCTTAAAAGAAATACAGCAAGACTTACGGTTCCGGATATCCGGTTGGCGCCATCGTTTCCGTTGTCGTAATATACGCCGATGTTACATCGTAAACGGTTTCATTGTAAGCGGTTCCGTTTTGAAATGAAATTACATCTGTCAGTGTACCATTTATTAATGATGCTGCCTGGGCTGCCAGGTTTGCGGGACAGAAATCTGTCGGGGCTGAGGGTAATCTAGTATTTTTGACCGATCCCTTGGTCGTCATTTGTCCTATTGAAAATGTGAAGGTCACTATAACGGACAGGATGGTTCCCCAGAATGCGCCCTGAAATACAGCGATGTAGATGGAGTGTTACAAAATGAAAAACTGTGGAATCCTTTTAACGGCTATCAGGGTCGTTAACTCTGTACAAACGTTGAAATAGGAAAAACATCTGCAATATTTATGTATGACATCGTTACTCATTTTAAAGATACAAAGTGACTGATCAGCTTCTTTTCCAAAAGTTACTTCACAGTTAATAGTTACAAGAAATACGTATTTCTTTGGCAATACGTTTATAGATTTGAGTGTGGTTTATATACAAAGAATAAAAAAACTCGAGGAGAGCTAGCCTACATACTAGAATCAATCACACTGAATATTTTTGATAAAGCATCAAGACAACGTCTTTTGGTTAAAACATTGTTTCTCTATTTCTGTTTTTTTTTTTTCTTGTAAAAATACTTAAAACAGGCCCATACTTACAATAGAATTTCCCCAGGGACAGAAAGCACCAAACATAAATAATCCTGTCAAAGGCCCTCCGAATGCCGACAGCAAACTTCCGGTGATCTGAAATATGAAACAGGAAACAGATCTTACGGTGCTTATTTTAAACACACAATGCATGTAAATTTTATGAGCCATGCTCTGACAAAAGGGGGTTTAATGAGTCCGTGATGCATTATACAAAGCAAGTCATTATATAATCATGAGGTAGGAGTCATAAATTCAATTTGTCTAATAACGGACTGGATGTTGAGGTAGAATGGTCCTCAGACATGCAGAAAATTGACCAACAGCAAAACGTTTCGATTCAGGTCAGCCTGCGCGGACTACGCAGCCTGACATGAGTCGATACTTTTTTTGCCTATGCATTAAACCTCCTTTTGCCACACCATGGCTCTCATGGGTTGTTTCAAACAGCGAACTATTCTTTAATCTTACAGCTGTTTGACCTCGCAGTTTATTTAACCCTTTCCCAAACGACAAATTTTAGACTCTTTCAAATTCAAAACATCTGCAGACGAAAAATTCTAAATTGGTACAGATGACCTTAAAGTCTCTGACAGGGTAGAAAACATTGTGGGAAAAGGAGAAAATGCTGGTTACCAGCATTTTCTCCTTTTCCCGCAATGTTTTCAAAGGCCTTCTTTCTACGGGTCGTAAAAACAAGGGATTGTTTAGTAAAGGGTTAAGAAAAGTCATAAATAAATCTGCAATTATTGAAAAACTGCTTTAATAATTAATACCAGAAATAACGTCAATGGATCATAGTGCTATTGGTAATTCAAACGTTCATGAAAATGCTTTTTTTTTTTTTAAAGTGAAGGAACTTCCGGTGAATTATGATATTGGTAATAAATTGCCATAGCTTTCCCTTTACCCTTTACCACACAAAATCCCGACTTTTATCGACCCCGAAGAAGACGCCTTTTGAAAATATTGTAGGAAAAGGAGAAAATGCTGGTTACCAGCATTTTCTCCTTTTCCTACAATGTTTTCTCCCATATCAAAGACAGAAATCATCATTTGAGCTACATTAATTTTGTCGACTGTAAATGCTTTCAATTTGGTCAAGTCAAAAATTTTGTCTTTTGGTAAAGAGTTAAATAGACTCTCCGTCATTATTCAGAGGCGAAAAGGTCATCTCAGTTTAAACGATACTTAGTAACTTTTTTTCTGCCAATGTCGCCTGGGATAGCTTTTGCTGACGGCGTAGATCAAGATCAGACTGCACAAAACGTGCACAAAACGTGCAGTCTGATCTTTGATCTACACCATCCGCTTCTTGATGCCATATCTGTAACCAAACTCAGCTCCAAATGCAACAAGAAATAAACTTTTAGACCTCGGGAATATATAAATTCATTAAGTTAGCAGCGAAAGAGTTCATCATGTAAGCCACGAATTTGGTAGTGGACCTGGGTCCGTATTCACCAACCATTCTTAAGAACATTCTTAGTCTTTTTCTCGAACATTTTCTGGATTTGAAAGTAACACAACTTCTGATTGGCCAAACCATTTGGTTTAGCCAATCAGAAGTTGTGTTACTTGCGAATTCGGACGATCTTGGAGAATAAGACAACATTTTCCGCATTTGTAAGTAACACAACTTCTGATTGGCCAAACCATTTGGTTTAGCCAATCAGAAGTTGTATTACTT